>JAFIRS010004466.1:0-86023 GCA_018342105.1 Gonioctena quinquepunctata
CACAGAAAGAAGACGCATACCAATCGATATCAACACTATTCTCAAACCATCATGCCAGTGTGAAAAGGTATAGTTAAATGTCTCTATAATCGAGCCCAAACGGTTTGCAATTCCAACCAGAATCTACAGGAAGAAATAAACCTCATAAAATCTGTTCTCAAGGAAAATGCATATCCAGATCAGTTTGTGGAAAAACAATCACTGACATTGAAAACAAAACCCATCAAACAAACCAATTAACACACCAACAAGGTACTCCACCACCTACACATTTCTAACAACATAATATTATGTCCCCGGATTATCTGAAAAGATCAAACGAATTGGGACATAGGTATGATGTGAGAACATCATTTAGAACAACAAACACACTGAGATTTATACTTACACAAACAAAACAAAGAAACGCAGAAGAAAGTACCAAAAATTGTGTTTACAACATACCTTGTTCTTGTGGTGATAGTTATATAGGTGAAACGTCAAGACCATTGGAAGTGCGCCAAAGTAAACATCAGAGTTACATCAGAAATCGACAAATAACTGGATCAAAATTGCAGAACATATCCTCACATCCAATGGCGATCATACGATTGAATGGAATAGGACAAAAATCTTGATGAAAGAACCACATCAAGAGAGGAGAAAATTGAAAGAAACGGCCTGTATTCTTCTTTCCAATAACAACTGCTTTTCAACAAATTCTGTTGAAATGGATCATACATGGTTACCTCTACTGAGAGAGGAAGTGAGATATGGTAGAATGCTAATAAACTGATCCGAACAACACCCCATATATCAAATGAGCAATACGTCAATCTCGAACTTTTTTTGGCAGATCTCAATTGACATCCGTCAGTTGAAAAAGCAAAAAAGACTCTGCGAGCAAAAATCCAAACTATAAAATAATTAAAGGAGATTTAGAAGATTTTGAGAACGGGGGCAGATATAGTCCCCGAAACGTCAAGGAAAAACTATATAGAGAAGTATCTTTTGAATTCTTTAAAAAAATTTTTGATAGGCAAATTCAGAAAACGGCAAGTTATTGACAAATTGAATCATTTTTCCATAGGAAATATAATTTGGTGAACGCAATAACTTATCGGGGTGAACTAATCAGTTTGCCCTTTCTACACTCGTATAGATTTTCCTGATTATATTTTAATTTTCAGACTGTGGAAGGTTACCCAAAAAACATGTCAAGAAACGTTGTTCCTCCACAAAAAACCACATTCATTCAATACAAAATATCTTAAATATACTTAAATTATTTCAATATCAGTTTCAGTACTTCAGTATCAACAAATACCCCTTCATACTTTAAATATTACTTTTATTCTGAAAATATCCACTCCATACTTCAAAGTATCCACAATATATTCAAAATAAAAATAAATATTTGTCAGTATTCCCAAGAAATACCTACTTATACAATATCCTTTTCAGCCCTCGAATATATTCAAAATATTTGGGATACAGTTCAGTACCGACATTTTCTTGCCCAATTCGTTAGTGTGTGTTTAGCTGGCAGGTTGATATAGGTTGTAGGTAATATTCGAAGTGAACTGGTGAACCTGATACTTTTGTGGCAGTTTATTGTTTCTTATTAAAACCATGTCTTCAACAGATAAGTTTTGTGATTTCTTCGTCATTTTAATCTTATGTTATTTATCTAATTATAATCAATACTTAGAGGTTATACAGTGCTAGTCAAAAGTCCCCTCCCCCCCTCGTATCTTTTGAACGGGTATACTTATAATAATGAAATTTGGAGGGTGGAAATAAACGGATGTAGGCTTCTCAACTGGTCATAACAGGTGACGCAATAGTCATAAATGACGTCACAAGGCCACTGTGACCAATAATTTTAAATGGGACTCTATGGCAAGTGACAGCTCGTTTGAAAGGTATTGAAAATACATATTCAGTCATACCAATTTTGTTTGGGTTTCGGCTGATTTTGATTGATAAATTGAAGAAATACGAAAATTATAGTTTCGCATTTAATTATTAAAGATTTTAAAGTACGCCTCTGGTTAATTGTCAAAAAGGTTGACGTTTTTGAATTCTCTACTTGTCAAAAGTGTTTATACCTTGGAAATTTACCTAAGCTATTGTTTAACGAGACGTTTAAGTGTTTACATAGGCAAAATGGTACGTACTGTAGCCGACAAAGTAGCAGCTATCTTAATAATTGGTGAATGTAGAAACAATTTCCATGCAGCGGAACGACTGTTTAATGAGAGGTACCCCGATCGCCCTATATCGAGGGTTTATTTGAGGGAGCTTCTTCGAAGTTTGAAGCATCAGGTAGTGTCTAAGATGCCAAACGATCTGGTCGACCAACAATTAGTGATGACAAAAAATTGACATAATTGGAGAAATGGTAGTAAACCCTACTTCTTCCACAGCCCAAGTTGCGTCTATCTGTGAAGTCAGTCAAAGGACAGAACATAGGGTGTTGGCTAAAACAAATTTCATCCATACAATTAAAAATGGTGCACCAACTTTCAGATGATGACCCTGACCGAAGACTAGAATTCTGTGAAACTATGTCCAATAAAATGAACCAACAACCAGGCTACATACAGACAATTTGTTTTAGTGACGAAAGTACTTTCTTTCTCAATGGAAATGTTAACACTCAAAATGTTAGGTATTGGAGTGACACAAATCCTCACATCTTTCGTGAAAAACATACTCAATTTCCAGAAAAGTAAATGTTTGGGCAGGTATTTTGGGAAACCACATAGTTGGGCCTCTTTTTCTCAATGCTAACTTAACCGGTGAATTGTATCTGGAGATGTTACAAAATGATATTGAGGCGTTAATTCTTGAAATTCTAGAAGATAATCCAGATGAATTCGACAACTTGGAAATAACGTTTCAACAAGATGGTGCTCCTGCACACTATTACGGTGCAGTAAGACGTTACCTAGATGAAGAATATCGTGGTAGATGGATTGGACGACGAGGTTCGATCGAATGGCCAGCTCGGTCACCGGACCTTACACCATTAGATTTTTTCTCATGGGTACTTGAAATCTAAGGTTTACGCTACAGCACCTGACAGTATTGCCATTCTGAAACAACGAATTGTTGAAGAATGTAGGGCAATTTCCGCTGACACACTGGGACGAGTACGACAAGAGTTTAGCAATAGGATGCATTACTGCCAGGAAGTAGATGGAGCACATTTTGAACACTTATTATAAGAACTGGTTCTTAAATCTTTATTAATTAAATGCGAAACTATAATTTTCGTATTTCTTCAATTTATCAATCAAAATCAGCCGAAACCCAAACAAAATTGGTATGACTGAATAGGTATTTTCAATACCTTTCAAACGAGCTGTCACTTGCTATAGGGTCCCATTTGAAATTATTGGTCACAGTAGCCTTGTGACGTCATTTATGACTATTGCGTCACCTGTTATGACCAGTTGAGAAGCCTACATCAGTTCATTTCCACCCTCCAAATTTCATTATTATAAGTATACCCGTTCAAAAGATACGAGGGGGGGAGGGGACTGTTGACTAGCACTGTATATTAACAAACCAGGCATTATTTGAATTTTTCGTTTTTTCAAGGCAATGATGGAATAAGTGATACCATTTAGTTCTATGCAATGTTTTTTTGGGTGGTTAATAGATAGCTTTTGTGGTATGGGTTTTGGCGTGATCATCTCGATGATCATCAACTGGATAGAATGGTTCCTTTTTGCTTTCGCAGGAGTTTCAGGGCACGTAGAGCGTTGGGCCTTCAGGGTGGGTTGAGCGCACGGCTGGCTAAGGTTTATCAAAAGACGTTTGCGGCGTGGACATATAATACGACGAATGAATGATTAAAAATAAATGATTTTGGAAATTGCGAAAAAAAATTGTGCCTATTTTAATTCTTTTTTTGCGACTTGAATATTTCAATCATTCCCCGCGGGATCTGTATCTATTGTAATCGACATGCTATGAGTTATTGAAAAATGGTTAAGTCAATATTACTGTGGGTGATTTGGCGGTAAATCCCCGTTTATTTTTATGGAAGTACGTGATGGTAGCAAAAGCAAATAGGTTCAGTGATATTTTGATTTTGCAGGTTTCTTACAAGAAATCAAAGATGCCTTCGATATACCGGATTTTATTATTAATTTACTCAATATAAGTGGGTATAACAATAAAATAGTTTTATCCACTTTCTCCGAAGATTATATCCACCATGTAACTCCTTTTTCTTGGAAGAAGTAACAAAATCAGAAATAATAGAAACAATAGAAAAACTAAAAAACAAAAAGTCTCCAGGCATTGATGGTATTAAATCCGAAACTTTAAAACTGATTGCACAATATATTGCAGAACCCCTTCTTTATATAATAAACCGGACATTCCGTACTGGAAACTGCCCTGACGCTTTCAAAACCGCCATAATAACACCTGTCTTCAAAAAAGGAAACAACCTTGAAGTTGAAAACTTTCGACCAATATCTCTGATATCCAATATTGCGAAAATCTTTGAAAAAATACTCAAAATACGAATCGATAAATATCTCAGTAGATACAACATATTATCAGAAAGGCAATTCGGTTTCAGAGAAAGCAAATCAACACAAGACCCAATAAATTATCTGACATCAAAAATAAGTAAATATATTGATAAGAAGTCTCCAGTCCTATGCATTTTTGTTGACCTTGCGAAAGCATTCGATACTGTCAGCCACTCCCAACTACTAGAAATATTAGAAGGACTTGGATTTAGGGAGCATCACATGATTTACTAAATAGTTATCTCAGTAATAGAAATCAGTATGTGAAAATAGGTGATGAAATCAGTGAAAAGAGAACAGTCAAGTATGGTGTTTCTCAAGGTACTGTCCTGGGTCCGATTCTTTTTAATATATATTTGAACGATCTCTATAAACTACAGATAGAAGGAGACATATTTAGCTTTGCAGACGACACCGCAATCATATACAAAGCTGACTCCTGGGAAGCACTCAAAACCTCTACAGAAATTGATTTCAAAATTATTATGGAATGGTTTGACAGCCGTCTGCTTTCCATTAATGTTGATAAAACTATTTACGTTCCGTTCACCTCATACGCAAAGTACTTACCCACATATTACAACCTGAACATTTATACTAGAAATGGCAATTTTAATATAAAATCAGCTACAAGTGTAAAATATCTGGTATTTATGTTGACAGTAATTTAAAATGGGACATCCATGTCAATTATGTCGTGAAAAGCCAGATATGTACTGTATAAGATGAGATATTTTTGTAAAATATTCGATATTAAATACTTACGGATACTATACTATGCACTCTTTGAAACCCACCTCAATTATGGGATAATTGCATGGGGAGCTACAACAAAAAAAACATATTTCGCAGCTAGAAATTATTCAACGAATGGCAATCAGAAGTATGTATAAAAAACCATATACCTACCCCACAGAGGACCTACATAAGGATACCAAAATTATGGACATAAGGCAACTCTATTTCTTCCAAACAGTAACTAGACAACACCTTAATAAACACGAATTGTTACCAATTAACCACACTCACGCTACTCGACACAGAAATAACTCAGTATGTGTACCAAAACCTGAAAAAAATACCTTACGACGGTCATATGTTTACTTGGGACCAAAACTATATAACTCTATACCACCAGAATTGAAAGGAATTAACTCTACTTCACTCTTTAAAAGACACTTGAGGAATTGGATGACATAAACAGACAGACTGAAAATCCATCAACTCTTGACCTGACTTTAAGGTTAACTTTCTGAAAAGAAATTGTCAATTTTCTGAATACAGTGATAAAATTGTATAGTATATATGTTTGTATTTCATATTGTATTATTTTAATATTATGTGTATATTTATATGTATATAATTTTTATGTAAATATTTGCTAATTAATGTATTCTCTGTATTATTATTGCTATTATCATCATTTATTTCAAAATAAGTAATCCCATGTCAAATTTTTTCTCTTAAATATTTCTGTACTATTCCATAAACACAGTTATTATTATAATTCCACCATGTACCCACCCCTATACCCATGCTCGAGGGCAACCTTTTATGGGTTAACTATATTTATTCTTTTACACCCATATACTATTATGAACAAATGTATATCACTACCGAAGGGAAATAAATATTATTATTATTATATTATTATTATACCAGTTGGAGAAATTTGCTAGAGAAGAGTTACCAAGTATGATAGATATCACTGATGAAAACTATCAAAAAACATATTTTGGTTTATTCAGTTCTAATTACGAAAAGTTTAAAATACCATGTGGATATAGAAGGACACTTTTGTGTTTGAAGGATCATATTACCAAACAGAACTATTCCAGTCAGTCTCTCCAAAGTAAAAAGAGAAAGGCTGAATCACAAACTGCTAATAGGAATAAAAAGTCTGACTCGGATTCACAAGACTGACTGACTGACTAGGATTCACAAGATATGAACAAATCCAACCGAGAATTCAACATTAATGAAAAACGACTCAAACTGAATAAACAGTTAGTTAATTACATAAAGAATCTCAGGAAGAAAGAAAATTAAAAATTATATAAAGATATTGATTTCGATGTGAAGATAACTGTCAATGTTCTGGATTCTTGTTTTATTTGCAATTTAGAAGTAAGAGTGTCTACATATTCAATGGGTAGCAAATACTATTGGATCCTATCAAATTTTTATAAACATATAAAAAAACAATTAAATGAAAAATCATCAAAAAAAAGTTTACTGACAACTTTAGATACATTTGTATCAAAAGCATCCACTTCTGGGCAGCCTGGCAATGGACCCGATGATACAAATATATCCGACGAAAATGGTTCAGACTCAAATTTTCAGAAAGCAGAGATGTTGGTAATCAGGTAGCCAACATTCTCTGCTCAGAAAATTCGGCTGCGATACCTCAAATAATAAAAACAAATAAATGGAAACAAACGAAGTATAGTCGTATTTTATTTATGAATAAATATTAATTTTGTAATACGTTTTATTTTTCAGTTATTTTCCCTGGATATGGAGGATTTTTGAAAGAAATATAATATGTCCCAATACCTTGAAAACGTTCATTTTAATTTCTCACCAACAGATATACATTTTAGGTATTTTTGTAAAAAACACGGGTTTGATTATACCAAAATCGTTGATTCCTCCAGTTCAATATAGCTTCATCACGTTTTTATTACCTTAATTACACCAAATATTCTATTCACTATGATCCATTTTTTTTCATTGCATTTCCATTTATTTACTAAGTACATTTTTAGTATTTTCAATACCTTCAGTATATTTTAATTATTTTCAATACATCTCTGGTACTTTAAATACCTTCAGTATACTTAAATTATTTAAATACATTTTCAGTACATTAAATATTATAATTATCCTGAATATACTTTAAATATTTTAGTATACTTTAAATATTGTTGATTGTCAGATATTTAATTATGGTGTACATATTTTGGGTAGTTGTTTCCCTCTCGGTTACCTCTATTTACAAATTCCAATAGTCATGTTTTCAGCGGTAGTCGTGGATAACTAAACTAGAAGAAATTGTTACATTTGAACATTTCTTTTGCTATGCTAGTTATTAATGAATTGCCAAGAATGCTTCTGAAGATGGAAAACAAATATTGAAACATCATTCAGTATCAGTATTCTCTATGAACAAACATGTAGATAAAAAAATCTATAGACCAGAATATCTCGGAAACAGTTTGTTTAAGGTACATGGAGTCTGGGATGAAAAGTGTAGAGTCATTAAAAAGGAGTATATTCAAATGATAATATGCAAGGTGTTCAATTTGAAAAAACCGATGTTTGAAAATGGCTATGTTTGTGTTGTTGTATCGAACATCCTGTACAATATATTCAAAATTCTTGATATTCTCAATGAACATCATCATATCGACCAACGATTTCTCAATTATCTTTACTGAATATTTCGAAATGTGACATAGGTAATTTTCCGGAAAGAAGTCTACAAAATAGATTTCTTTTGAATAACTCGGCAACGCCGTAACAGAATTCAAAATTGAAAACATCGTTGAGCAGCCAATGGAACAGCCGATCGGAATATATTAAAATATACCGGTTGTTTCATTCGAAAAAAAACAACTTTGGTTAGTCACGCATCAATGATGCACCCTGTATGATTGAAAATTATTTTAGAAGGTGGTCTTAGATGGCGCCTTTGACAAAAAAAAAATATAAGGAATCGAAAAAGTGATACATTGAGGAGCAATGAACCACGGGAATCCTGTTGACTCACCCTGTATATTTTGGCAAGAGGATGTACAATATGGTGTTTTATTTCCTTCAGTATTCCACTATTTGAGTTGGGGACGTCCATACAGTTTGTATTTTTCAAGTGATTAATTGCGTCCATCACTTCTAAAAGAACAAGAAACCTTCCAATTCCATTCAATTCAAACATTCCTTGTTCTCGAGGGTTCCTTATGATTCATTCGCACGATTCACCAAACCTTGCCTAGGAAAAATAAGTCATCGATTCCCTTCGGATTTCTAACCATTCACTGGAAAAGTTTTCTCGCGCAAATCAACCACCGAGTAGCAGTTCACTCTGAAGCTGATATCAAAAAGTTTAAGTTTATTTCATAAAGTTGATAAATAATGCATATAAAATTTGGGTGAGTGATGAGGCTTCCACCTCGTTCATTTTGAAGTGCTTCTAGGTGACAGAAAGTTCTCTGTGAATTTCAAGTAATGATGTCTCCAACAACGTGTAAATATACTTCTTAGTTGGTGTTGTCCGGAATGTGGAGGATTTTCGAAATATTGAATGTGAAGACATATTTCTTCGTTGATGGAGTGTCATGGAATAAAATTAATTTTCGCTTCATATCGCTTCATATCATCACGAACCGAATCCTGTAGGAGTCATTTTGAAAGACTGAAAATACTCACAATTACAAATTTGTATCTATATCGTCTTTCCTTGGCAGCTTTAAAAAAAAAACACAAACTTGAACAATTCACGGATATCCACAACTATGACACTCGCAACAAAAACAAGTATATTCCACCACAATTCAATTATAATATGGCAATAAAAACATTCAATCACCTACCGTCCGCAATAACAGGAATCATTCCTCTAAATATTTTTAAAAATAGGGTCAAACAATTTTTTCAAACCCATGTTCATTACAATATCAGAAAATTCTTCGATGACCTCATATAAATCATTTTCATTATGATGAACATCTTTTTTTCTTTCTTCTAATAATAAAATTCACTAGTCATTATTTCATCAAAACTATTTATATATGCAACCTTTTAATTGGGAATATGCCCACAAATTTTTTCAATATATTTTTTTCTATTTTCTAGTTTCTGTTATTACTTACTTGTCTTCACGTTAACAAAATATGTTCTTTTGTATATCAATTCATTGTGAGATATTGTCTTAATTACCTTATAATACGATAACAGCGATTACTAATTATACATATTGTGTAATTGCTTTTATGTATGTAGAAAAACAAGTCAAAATGAACTACACTTCTCAATAGCTCACATGAGCTTTAGCATACATGAAAATCATTCCATGTAAAATAGTATATTCTTGTGTATTTAAACATGTATGTATTCGAGAAATGCTTTCTATTCTATTCTATTCTATTCATTGTTTTGAGGCCAGTTCATTAACTATCTCTCACCAATTTGCTTCAATTTCTCAATGGACCAAAATCGTTATTTTTGATGTAAGCAAATGCAAAGAGCATCGTAGTTACAATCTATAACCCAGCCGAATGGAAAGGAAACACAGACTCTCCGGAAAGGTTTCTAGATTTTGCCTTCAACTGAAACATACTTAGAAAATTACGAAATAAATAAAGTACCAACAGATTCAACAAATTGAAACACACTGTATGTTTTCACATAGTAACTTGCAGTATGGAGAAATTTTGGGTGAATCCTCGAGAACTGATGCAAAAAATTGGATGAAATCCCTCCAGAATCCATTAGAGTCCCTGATAACATAGTCATTCCTCTATTTCTCTGAAACAAATTCGTCCAGGGTCAGACTTTGATGTATATCAGTCAAGAAAATTCCCTTAATGTCTAGCTGAAGTGAACCTTAGCGAAAAGAAAATGTGTCTAGACTAAGCATTCAGCCATAACGAGCTTTCCTTCACAAGGGGCGGATCTTTGAGACCAACGCTGATGAATATTTGAGTATGATTGGCTCTGATTTTGTAACGTGACCTTTTTCATCGGAAATGATTTGTTTGGCAGGTCGTAAATGGAGCACTATGAAAGATAAGGCAGCATTCCACATATAAAAGTATTTTTAAGGCAATAATTGGGAACTTTCTCCATGTTTATGGAGAAAACCCATAATCAAATTTACCGAGAAAGAAACACCGAATCTGAGGTATTTTTCACAGAGCCGAAATGAATTCCCCAACTGCATTTGTTTGAAGAAATTGTTTTCAAAAAAAATATTCTTGAACATAATGCACCTAAAAAAGCTTTTTAAATAGAACAATTCAATTCGATTTAAACAAACACCAACACCAGGACCCTCAACATCAAATATCATAACATGAACCCTTGTTCTCTTTTGAAAAATGAGAAGAATGGGTAATATTTCCAATGTATGAACAGGTGTTTGACTCATACTTTGAGATTGGATTCAATCCGAGAAAAAAACAAGAAGCAAAACTATTTTGAAAAAAATGATGTAATAATAATAATAACAATGATAGTGAATATACTTCAGTGTCCGAATATGATAATCTTGTTGACAGAGCTTCAAATACAGGTATATTAAACAATATATTGGACAAAACACAGTGTTTTCGGTCATTCAATCAAAGGTATAGAAAAATAGAGCCGCAAGTATATACAATCAATAAGTAAATAAATATACAATTTAAAATATAAATAAATATAAGAAAATATCATCAGATTATCGTTGTAAATTATTGTAGAACATAATAAGGTCTTCTACACAGTGGTAGTTTTTTAAAACCCAAAATATCTACATTAGAGTCTTTGACTTCGATTGGGCAATGATTACTCATCTTAACTCCGTTATAAGTAAACGAATCCTTGATTGGGGAAGACGAAGGTGAGAGTAATTTCAAATTATTCCTAGTGCCCAGTCTTGTGGAATAATGAGAAGAAAGGATTTCGAATTTCAGAATGGGTTTTCTTATAAGACAAACAGTTTCCAAAATGAAAAGAGCTTCAACACTCAGTATCTTTATATCAATCAATAGTTGTCTGCATGAATCGCGTGGTCCAATTTTACCAATATATCTGATAGCCCTTTTCCGAATTTTGAGGACCGAGTCCAGCAAATTTAAGCTACACACTTCTCAAAAAGGAATACCATACCTCAATTGAGATTCAAACAAAGCGTAATAGGCTATTTCAGCAGCAGGTACCTCAAGATCCCTAGCAATTACTCTGATTGCATAACAACCGGAAGAAATTTTTATTTTAACTTGTTTTATGTGTATATCAAACTTCAGTTTCTTGTCAATATTCAAAGCCAGAAATCTGTAACATTCTTAATTTTCAATGATATCAAGTTTGCATCGTGAAGAGTACAAAGGAGACAATATTCGTTTTTGAGATATTAAATAATAAAAGGTTTGAATCACACCAAGACTTAACCATTTTTAAATCGCAACATATTTTCTCGTTAAGATCTTCAACGGCCTTACTCTTCCACAAAATTGTGGTATCATCTGCAAATAATGTTAGTCTATCAGAAATGTCAAGATCTGATATATCATTAATGTATAGTGAAAACAGAGTTGGACCTAGAACCGATCCTTGAGGCACATCCGAATCTATCTCATTGGTCCTTGAAATTTCGTGGGTTTTCACTACTTGCCTAAGTTCTGTGAGGTACGACTCGAACCAATCCAAAGCTACTTCTCTACACCCAGAATGATGAAGCTTTCGCAAGAGTATTCTGTGTACATATATGGTGGTGGTATTAATATTGGAGAAACTACAGGATCTCCATAAATAAGGTGAATTAAACACAGGAATAATACAAATTGTGGGAAAATTGAAACATGAGCCGATCATATATTGACAAAAACTGCATCAAATGATGTGAGAAGGAAAGTGATGAGAGCTCCCTGTCTTTGTTCATGGAAACGATAGTAGAGTCTCATGTTCCCCCAATATGGACCCAACTTAAGATTTTCTGCTGAAACAAGTTCAACAAATAATGTTGAATTGGGCATCCTGTGATCTTCATCAGATATGAACCAGTGATTGTCAATGCGAATTCAAATTGAAATGTCATTATGAATGTTGATCTGTCAAAGATATTTGAAACTTATCGTATTTCCTTTTGATAGTTTCCAATATTTTTTTGTAGTAAAACATTCTAGAAAAATATTTTTTCACGAAAGCTCGCAGAGAAATTGGAAATTTTCTTAGTTGTTTTTTTGAATCTAGAATCAGAATGGCAAAATTCAAGAACCTATTGGGTCAAATTTAAAGATTTCTTATTCTACAACAGATAACTGGCATTTTTCATTTGTAGGAGTGAGAGAGAAAACCCCAAAAACTGGAAAGTGGATATTCCCATAGTGTATCCCAAATTTCTTCTAGTTTTTTCGAACATTCCCCAATTTCCAGAAGTTGAGCAGGAAATAGGTGATACTGAAGTATTTCACAGGATTCATTAGAATCCATGAAAAAACATAATTTTATAAAAATATAGCCGAAATGAAGAAACTATCAACTATACTAGTAATTGTTCGCAAAGCTAGAATGTATCGATTTATTTGATATTTCCACTCGAACGGAAAGAAAATCCCAACAGATCATTGTTTCAAATCACCGAAGAGAAACCATTTTATGGAAACAGGAATAACAAATAAACATTTCCGTTTCGGGAAAAAATAATTCATATCGCGGTATATATCGCCATTTATTTTGGAGCGATACACAATGAGCTCTGATTATTCAGGAAAGGAATCACGATCATTCCATCGAAATAACCATTTCTAGCTGAATTCGGGGTAGTCACGTGAAATACACGAACAAAACACACCACGAATTGAGTCATTCTGACCCTCTATAAACAATATCCAGGTGTTCAGCACCATTCCTCTAATTGGAATGGAACCCAATTATTTCGAGTAGAACTACAATTCTTGAATCATTCATGGATTTGCGAGACTTCGAGACTGGCGATCAGGATTAACAACAAAAAAGAAAGAAAACAGACGTCAATAAAATTCCAGACTGATAATTTGGGTCTTTTTGTATATTATTGGCCATTTTTTCTCCGATTTGGGTATATACTTTATTGAATTCATAAGCTATTTGTTTTTCGTCAGTTATTTGGTCCTCACAGTCATTTTGATTCTTGTTATAATTTTTCTACCTTTTTTGGGTCGCTTATACCCTGAACTATTTTTCATAGTGCTATGTTATCGGATGCATTGTTATTCATTTGATTTTGGTAATATTCCAGTTCAGCCTTTTTTATCAGTTTTGTTAACTATAGCTTTCATATTGCAATTTCATTTCTGCGTTTTCAGGATTGTTCCGTGAATTTTTGAATGGTCTATTTTTTGTATCAGCAGATTCGACTAGAGATTTCGTTTATCGTGGTGCAATTTGGGTGTCGTTTCTTTTGGAGATTTTGACTGATGTACAATTATTTATAGCCCGACTAATAATACTACGATTGGTGCTGGTTGAAGAGTAAACATTCTTTCCAAGATTCATTCCGTAAGATACTCTATAGTTTTTTGTGGTCAATTTATTTCTTGGGGTGTGATCTTGAAGTTCTGTGCTCGCTTTGTGTGGGTAAGATTTGAAGTGCGATTGTGTAATGGTCTGTATAATGAGAGGCAAAATTTGTTTCCTAATATTCAATTTAGATTTGATTAAGATGTGGTCAATACATGTGCCATTATTGTTTTGGAATCAAGTGTCATTATTAATTGTTGATATACAGTGCTTCTCAAAAGTCCCCTCCACCCCTCTTATTTTTGGAACGATTATACATAAAAGAGTGAAATTTGGAAACTGAATATTGAAGGTTGTAAACTTCCCTACTAGTGATGATAGATGACGATTTCGTCGAAGATGACGTCACAAGGTTATTGTGACCAATAATTTTAAATGTAACTCCATGGCAAGCGACACCTCTTTCGAAAGGTATCGAAAAAAAACCTATTCAATGATACGAATTTTGTTTGTGTTTATGGCAGTTTTGGCAACTCGCTTTTGAAAATCGCAAAGCTGTGATGAATTAAATCAGTTTATACTGAAATTCCAAATCCAAGCTCCGCCTTGTTAGTCTCCCTAATTCGACGTTTTTGTAATTGTCCAAGTATTTGTACATTTAATGATTTGTGTATTGTTGATCGAACGTTTAACTGTTTTAGCAGCTTTTGGTACTTTCAATATTTTTGTACATTTTATTAATTTGTTAAACTGTTGTGAGCCGAACGTTTAAGTGCTTCAAGGAGCGAAATGGTACGTGCTTTTGTTTTGATCTGCTGTGTAAATCTACTATGCTGTTACACAGAGTTCACATGATCTGTACTGTATATATTACAGAGTCAACAATGTAGAATTCAAATGTACTTTGTGATTCTTCGGTGGAATATTACATTGAATTTCAGAATAAAATGTGAATTCGCACTGTGATGTAAAACCTCCTGTGATTTGGCTTATTGTATTGATAAAACTACATTCAGCTTTATATATACACATTCAATCAGAATGACATCTACACTGCATCAGTTTTATCAAAAAGACTTCATCAGAATATATATTTTCAGAAGAATGGTTCAATTGAATCAATCACAAACCATTCAAGATGAGAAAGGGATATCCATATGTAGTACATTTCATCTTAATTTTTGATCGGTGGGTGGAATTAAATAGAGTTTTATAAATATAAAAGACAAAACAAAAAATCAGATACAATCGAAATAGAACAAATTTCACAGGCCAAAACAAAAACCACGAATCCTTCAATTCGAAAGAACGAATAGACTATGGAAAAGTAGCAGCGATTCTAATTCTTGGTGAAACTGGTCAAAATATTCATGCAGTGAACGCATTTTTGATGAGAGGTTTCCCGAACGCCCCGTTTCGAGGACTTATTTGAGGGAGCTCCTTCGTAGGTTTGAAACAACGGGTAGTATTAATGATGCGAAGCGATCTGGCAGATCACAAATTTCTGATGAGAAAAAAATTGATATACTGGCAGAAGTGATAGTTAATCCCACTTCTTCAACAACTCAAGTTGCATCTATCTGTGAAGTCAGTCGTTGAAAATGGTTCATCAACTCTCAGACGCCGAACCAGACCGACGACTAGAATTTTGTGAAAATATGGAAACTTAAACTAACCAACAGCCAGACTATGTCAAAACAATTTGTTTCAGTGACGAAAGTAGTTTCTATCTAAATGGAAATGAGAATACACAGAATGTGAGGTATTAGAGTGACGCAAATCCTCACCTGTTTTGTGAAACACATACCCAATTTCCCCAAAAGGTGAATGTTTGGGCAGGTATCCTGGGAAACCACATCGTTGGGCCTCTTTTTTCAGATACTTATTTAACTGGTGAGGTTTATCTGGAGCTGTTGCAAAACGCAATAGAACCGTTAATCCTTGAAATTTTGGAAGATAATCCAGATGAATTCGGCAATTTGGAAATAACATTCCAACAGGATGGTGCTCCTCCACACTATAACGGTGCAGTGAGACGGTATTTGGATGAGGAGTATCGTGGTAGATGGATTGGACGACGAGGTTCAACGGAATGGATAGCTCGATCACCGGACCTCACACCTTAGTATTTTTTTCTGTGGGGGTACCTCAAATCGAAGGTTAACGCCACTAAACCTGACAATATTGACGTTTCAAAACAACGTATTGTTGCAGAATGTGAGGCTGTTTCCGCAGACACATTTGCAAAAGTACGAGAAGAGTTTAAAAATAGGATATTTCACTGTCAGGAAGTAAATGGAGGTCATTTCGAGCGATTTATTCAAGTAGATACTGATTCTTAAATCATACTGAATGGAATTTGAATTTCAATGTTTACTGATGAGCAATCAAAACTGCCATAAACACAAACAAAATTAGTATCATTGAATAGGTTTTCTCGATACCTTTTGAAAGAGGTGTCGCTTGCCGTAGGGTTCTATTTAAAATTATTGGTCACAATGGCCTTGTGACGTCATCTTTGGAGATTTCGTCATCTATCATCACTAGTAGTGGAAGTACACAACTTTTAATATTCAGTTTCCACATTTCACTTGTTTATGTATAATCGTTCCAAAAATAAGAAGGGGGAAGGGGACTTCTGAGAAGCACTGTATACCCATGTTCACTCAAGATATTCAGATACTCATAGCAATGTTCATCGTTTTTAGAGATATCAATATTCATATCGCCAATGGTGATAGAGTGAATTGCATCATTTTGGTTATGGTCACTCGAATATTCGTTCAACGATAAAGTAAATGTATTTGGGTCTGTGGAGAGATAATGATGAGCGGCATTTACGGCAAGTTAAGATTGGTCAACCATGTTTATTAGGAGTTGGATGGTTTTGCAATCATTAATTTCAAATACCTGATGAAAATTATTATAGTTCGATTTTATGTATAACACAACACCATCATTTTGGTTCAAATTGCCATGGTTATACACAATGCAAAGATATGATCTCGCCAATACTGGCTCACATTATGAATCTATCACTTTTGCAGGGTAAATATTCTTCAAGTTTGAAGATAGCTTTCATTATTTTACTTCACAGAAAAGGTGATCCAAGTAATGTCTTCAACTACTGACCAATTTCCTCACTGAGTATTCTCTCCAATATTATTGAAAAAGTGGTCACTCAGAGAATCGAAGCATATCTGACCTCATTGAATACAATTACAAATAATCAACACGGCTTCAGAAATGGTTTCTCTATTGATTGATTAATGGTATGGTATTCGTGGGTGTACTAATGATTGTTTTTTTTTTCCTTGAGAACCACAATATTATAGTAAAATATGATGATGTATTCTCAAGCGGATCCAATATTGATCTTGGAACCCCTCCTTGGACCATTAATTGTCCATATATTCCCAACGGTCTCCCTAGTTATTCAACTGATGCGAAAACTCTCATGTATGCCCACGATACATGTGATATCAGACTATTCGAAAAATTCACTTTCTGAAAAGCTCTCAAAAAACACAAAAACCCTTCATGGATTGGTGTCACGGTAACAGGTCAATGATGAATTTTGGGAAAACGGCTCACATTGATCATCATACAGTCCAAAGTTCACCATCAGATTGTTCACTATTGTTAAATAAATAGGAGGCTCAATTAGACAGTGTCTGTGGAAAAATTAACCAGTGTTTTTATCTCTTGACGGTTTTGAAATATATGTCTCCGTTTTGCAAAAGAGGATTTATATTTGACCTACCTTCTCAAACAAATGTCGCGAAGACAAAAAAATTCTTCCTGTAACTTCTATTTATTTATTTGAATTACTGAGCCATATTTATCGGATCCGACATAAATTGTCAAAAAATTCTGAGTTACATAAACATGACACGACGCATGAAAACTATTTGTTAGTAAAACAATCAAATTACCCCTCACAGAAAATTACCCCTCCTGGCCGGGGCTTCTTACTTCAATAGGCTTTCTGTTACAATAAAAAAATATCCCCCTGTTTTTAAAGGTAGGTAAATTTTTTTTTTCAATTAAATATTGTTTTTATTCCTTGGGGAAATTTGACGATTTTCTCTCTATCGGTGTTTTTTTAGTTGTCCAAGTTTAGGTACTTTTATACCTCCAGTTGTAACTAATATTATTTGTGATTTTCTGTTACTGTTGGAATATTCCATACCCCTGGATACTCGCAATTGTAATTTGTATTCCATACCTGTAATTTGTGGTTTTTTATATATGTTATTCGTAATATTTTGTACCTGTACTGAAACGTCCACTCCATTGTATAATAGAGAAATGAGTTTAATAAAATTGAACTGAATTGAATTAACATCATTCAGCAAAATTCAGAAATATGATGGGAGAAAAAAAGAAAGCCCGTAGATAATATCAATACCCAATAGACAGAGAGTCTGAGGAGTCTGCATAAGAATTCCCAGAATTTGGAAAAATAAATTTATAAACAAGAAGTCACAATGGAAAACCATTCGAATATCGGAAGAACAATACTTACAAACAAAATAACTCCTTTAAATTTGTCGTCAATTCAAAAACGTTGTTGCGCTTTCAGTTTTTTATAAGGGGTTGGCTCTGCTAACTTGATGTCATGTTAGGACTGCCACTTCAGTGAATATACGAGTAAAATTAAAATTTCAAAAATAAAGTTATTAAAATTTGTCGTACAATTATCGAATTCCAACATAAAACACATAATAAATCTGCCAAAATATATGCCTCCTTATGGATATTTCTTGGTTTCTGTAAATATCACGAGTTCTTGGCAACATTATGCATTTCTCAAGGAAAGTCAAAAATAATTCTTTTATAATTTTGAATTTGAATTCTCAGAAGTTTTTTTGTGAACGATGATTGATTTTAAAATTCAATTTTCTCAACGATGCTCACCGAAAATTCATTTATCAACTGTATAATCATCGAAACATAACTGTCGTGCAATTTTTGATTTTCCTGAAGCAAAAGAACGGCGCACGTTTTTTTCCAAAAGGTGGCTGTGCGAAATTGATATCAAGGTATCAAGTTAGAGAATAAAACTCAATATGGTAAATCAACATTTTCCATAATTTTCGAAAAATTTTTGATGATTCGAAGAGTTAGTAACTGATATCTCAATTCATATATCCGGAAATCCCATATTCCTACTGTATATTTATGAAGACTCTCCATGAACATATGGACTACTTGGAAATTCTCACATTCCTTTCGAAGGATCCATGATGTCCCGTATTAATAACATTTTCCATCAAATCGTTCCAATAAATATTGTTCTGAATTAACTCCGGTAGGAATATTTCTCCTTGATGCGTTACTAATGTGCTATTATTCAGAAAAAAAAAACAAGCGAAATGTGTATGAATCAGCTTCATTATTGACTCGGTTTAATTTCTTCTACTGAAACGATAACATCCATAATTCGAAATAATGCTTGAAAATTATAGGGAGATATTTCTTAGACTCATTGTGGATATCTGTGAATACATTTTGAATATTTGGATTAATGCTGCAACTATTCAACCGCATTTTAATATAGAAAACGTATCAAGCACTACCCCTTGAACCAACAATGAAACCAAATCATTCACATATAATATCATTCCTTATTATTTTTGGAAAAAGCAATCCTGATTTTGTTTTGGCCCCATTATATCTGATTTATGATATTGCGAGATGAACTCACCAGTGATGTGAACATCATAATTGAAAAACGTAGAAAGAACACCTGCAAAACGCTTGCGGGCATCATGTAAAGTAGTTAAAAGTCACTCACAAGTAGTGAATAATTCATATTATTTTCATATAACCATTCCAAAGAGTCATTTTCACATTATTGGAGAAACTTATTCATAAAAATGCGCTTTGAATCAATGAGGTATGTTAAATTTCTTCCATTTTTAGGTAGATTTCAATAGAAATTGTATTTTTAGAAGTGTTTTGATATGCATGTTCAATTTGTGTTTGTGATTCTCAGTGAAAATGTGTCACATTTTTCACATCTGATTCGTTAGCTTGATTAATGAATTGCAATTTCAGAATCAATAAATTCCGAAACCTACCTTAGCTACTGGCCGCGCTATAGATTTTTTTATATGTAAAAAACCACAGAAAATGGCCTCAATGATATCAATGGACATATTGGGAATAATAGTTTTCATATATTCGACAAGGTAGTATTCCTCTCTTCCACAATAAAAATATGCATATGTTTTTTCAAAGATGCTTTCTGAAATAAACGTATCGTTTGAGAAGAAGTTTACCCATACACTCTCTCAGTATTATATCATTCTTAGTTTCAAGGAAAAACAGGGAAAGTCGGAATTGGAAATAAATTATATTCTCCTCGGTGGAAAAATATATGCCTTCACCAGGAAATCTATTAGTAAACCGAATAATTGTAACTCCCAATTCTGGAAGATTCCACTGGTCTTTCATTCCAGGTGATCCTTTCCGCGAGCATCGATAGCACATTCCATCTGTCCAATATTCCACCATCTGACATTACCTTGTGAATAAACCGCTGAAACTCCTTTACTCAGGATGAGGAACTGAAGAAGCATAAACATCGAGAACACTTCCATGACTGCAATGAATCAGTCACACATAATCACTGAAAACCAACACAAAAAATCGCAACACAGTGCACAAAACTCCGCGAAAATCCTGCAAAGTTTCAAAAAAGTCACTCGAAACCGAAACGCGAAGAGTTTTTTTTTTATTCGGTGATATAGGGTGCGTTGACACTTGTACGAATTTTCTGATGACAGTTGAGCGTCAGAGAGTGGGCGGGTCCAGAGATAAACCGGTGAAAATGCCTCGGCGGCGTATCGCTCCTGCTGTGGCTCTCGTGTCGCGCGAGCTACTGAGCTGCGAGCTGTTTGAAAATGTTAAAAGGTTGCGCGCGAAAGCTCCCACTACGTACTTCGTATCACCCTATCCCGTCCTGAAGTTCTCTATCAAACCTGCATCCTTTTCGGCCAGGATCGTTCAGGCTTATTAATAATTCTTTTTGTTTAATTACGGAGTTGGAGTGCTACGTTTAACTTTCGTCGAGGTAGAAATTTCGATTATTCGAAAATCATTTCAGTTTCTCCATAATTCATTGTTGTATAACCGGTTTTGCAGATGATTCGGTTGTTTTTTCAAGGATTGAGACTGGTTCAATCCGAGAGAGAGAATTCGAAACGCAACGCCAATTTTATTCGATTTTTACAGGAGTATATATAATATAATATATAATAAGTTTATTTGTTATAAAGAAAGAATGTGCAAATACAATTTCATTTAGATGACGACGAATACAATTTTTTCACAAATAAACAGAAAACCACAAAGTCAGTGACTGTCTGTGGTGTGAGTGTAGCCTATGTTTAAAATTAGTATCGATGAATACTGAGTAAAACGATGAGAAAGTATGTTTGAATTCAATTTAAGATTTTCTCACATTATTGGATTTGATAAATAACACATGTACGGTTTGAAGCAAAAGAGCAGTTACCAATGCGGAACTGTAAATAACAAAATAAATACAATTCAAATACACAGCCTTTTTGCATAAAAGTACAGGAAAGTATATGAAAAATTATATAGTGAAGACAATTGAAGTTTTACATCAACAGGAATTGATGAAAAAAATACTCGCCCAGTATACGACCATCCTAGTGGTCAATAAATACATACAAAATGATATATAAAAAGGCAATTGAAGAAAGACATTAAACTGATTAGTTGAGATGGAATGAGATCTCATTACTCCGTTATACCAGCCTCCACGAGCTCATGAACGGTAATTCTGGGTGAATTAAGTAAATAGTTTTTTAGGTTTTTCTTGAATTCTCCATACGAAGATATTTCTTTTATTTCAACTGGAATAAAATTGAAAAACCTTGGTACTGAATACGAAAAGCATCTTTGTCCTATAGACTTTGAAGCAAGAGGTGTTTTGAAGTATTTGGATTTGTATCTTGTTTCGTAAAAATTTTCTATTCTCCGGAAATTAGTTTTAGTTTTGAATTCAAAGCAGGATGATACAAGGAAATAGTGTTGACGAATGTCTAGGAATTTAGATTCGGAATATATCAAATCAGATGAGTATCGCGAAGGTTTGTTCAGTAAAATTTTGAAAATTTTTTTTTGAAGAACTTTAAGATTTTTAATATGTTCTTTTAGTGCACTTCCCCATCCTATTATCCCATATGTCAATCTGGATTCAACCAATGCGTGATAAATCATTCTGAGATGTTGTTCTTCAAAAAATTTGGTGATATATCTTAATCGATATAAGATACTTCTCAGGGTATTGCAAAGTTTCAGAATATGTATGTTCCTTCTCAAATGTTTATCGATTGTTATTCCTAGGTATTTAATCGTCTCGGTCTGCTTTATTCTCAAATTATTATTAATTTTCAGGTCTTTAAATGGGGGATTTGTGTTTTCATAACATTAAAAGGGCATATAAAATGTTTTTTCGAAATTGATTGTCAGTACCTTATAGTCGAACCAATTTTTGATAAGTTTCAAATCATTCTCTATGATGGTTTTTAAATTATCCCAAATTTCAGCTTCGAAAATTATGGCGGTATCATCTGCGAAGCTGATGACTTCTCCAGATGATTCAATGTTAAAGAAAAGAGATCATTTATGTAGAGTATAAAGAGCACTGGACCCAGCACAGTTCCTTGTGGTACGCCATACTCCACAGTGCACTCTATACTCAAACTACCATCGAGTGATACCTGTTGTTTCCTGTCGCTTGAGTAGCTTTCTAATAATTTTCTAGCTACCCCTCGAAATCCTAGGTCCTCTAAAATATCTAGTAGTTGTGAGTGGCAGACCGTGTCGAATGCTTTAGCAAGATCTAAAAATACACAAGCAGATTCTTTCCCAGGGTCCAAACTTTTTGATATCTTTGATGTCAAATACGCTATAGCATCTTGGGTCGATTTATTTTGCTGGAATCCATATTGACGGTTATTAATCAGTTTGAATTTGTTTGTGAAGGATGTGATCCTGTTTTTCAACGCCCTCTCAAATAGTTTTGAAATATTGGATATAACTGATATAGGTCTACAATTTTTAGTCAACTTCTTTGGACCCACTTTGTGAATTGGTTTGATTATTGCTTTTTTAAACTGAGGCGGGCAAACACCAGAGGAGAAGATGTTATTGATTATGTGCGAAAAAGGTTTACAGACATGTTTTTCTTTTTCTTTTAGGATTTCTGCTGTTATTTTGTCAAAGCCAGGAGATTTGTTGCATTTTAATTCGGTAATGAGTTCACTGATTCCTTTTTCATCCGTAGGTGTTAGGAATGAAGATTGCTCATTTATACTCCTTCTTGGTTGATAGTCCTTATTTTTTATTCCACCAGCGAAATCAGCTCCTACATTGGTGAAATATTTTACAAACGCATTGGCCATTTCTGAATTTTCATCCGTAGTTGTGCCATCATTGATTTCAATTTCTTTTATAATTTCTGTACATTTTTTTGAATTTGTTATTTCCTTTACAATGTCCCAGACATTTTTATTATTATTTGAGTTTTCCAATATTTTATTTTTAAACTTCTTACAGTTGATGAAGAACTAAAAATTAATCATTTGATAGTTGTTATCCTGAGAAAAAAATATCTAGGGTATCAGAACCCGTCATTCTTGCATATTCGGGAGAAACATCCAAAACTATGGAGACGTCAACCCTGTGGTCGTAGTTTTCTATGTTAAAATCAACTTTAGCTATTTTTTTATGATGATAGTAGTTATGTTTATGGGAATGCCAGGCGCCTGTCGCCGAGACGAACTTTCTAGAATGACAATGCATGAGGAAAAGGATTCTTATATGGTCGTTGAAATTCTTGATTCCAGAACGAAAATATAAAAAACAGTTGTAGTACATGTCACTGCGTCCTAAAATAGCAGAAAATCCTAGATTTTTCCTTCAGTATCAGAATGGAAAATGTACAGTTCAAGTAGTCGGTATAAATACTTTTGCAAAAATTCCGAGTCTTATAGCATCATTTCTTGGATTACCTAATACTGCAAAATACCGGGTGTCCGAAGAAGGTGGCTCGCCCCTATACTTTTTTGTTTTAGGAGATAATGGAGGATCTGTTTAATGCATAAAACTGCATTTTTTACAAATAACTCAACTTCATGCAAATTCCGGATTATTCGAAAGTGAGATAAACTTTCAATTTCCAAATGGGACACCTGGTATATATTGAGTTTTTTTTTTGTCTCCATATGACATTTAGAATACAACCATGTATCATTTGTTACTGTTTGTAACCATTTTTTTTTTTCGAAATAAATTTTTATTCTAGAGGGCTATGGATACGTCCAAATAACTAATTTCAGTCGTAAAATGTTTGTAAAAATACAACTTTACTGTTTGCGATCAAAATATTTCAGCTATGTAACGTTTGATTTTGAAATTTGAATAATATTTTTTTTTTCAAATGGCAACATGTTGGCTCGTCGGGACCGCACTCTATTAGGTTTAGAGCAGACTCTCGATAAAAAACTGAAAATACCATAACATTAGAACTTTCCTGAACTGTATCACCTGTTGAAAATGGAATAATTATATTGAAACTACCTATTTACATATCTTCAGGGTTCCAGATGTTCAAAGTGACCTCCATCTTGTTGCTGACAATGGCGAACTTTTTTTAATGTTGCTCTTACAATGTTTCTTCACTGTCTTGGTGTAATTCTATGAATAGCTGCCCTTACTTTGTCCTCTAATTCATGTCGTGTGGCAGGAGGTACATCATTAACCTCGTTCTAGATAGATCCCCATTAAAGAAATCAAGAGGTGTGAGGTCGGGTGACCTGAAAAGTTTTTTGAAAAGTAATAAATAAAGGTATAAATTGAAAACAACCCTATTTTACCTGACCGGCCACATAACTGGACCCCTGTTTCCAATCCAGTTTTCGTTGTATGTTTCATGCAGATATTCCGTAACTGCCCTCAGGATGTGTGGAGGAGCACCATCTTGTTGATAAAATGATCCAACTCGATTTATCAATGGAACTTCGTCCAAGAAATGCTCAATTTCCTGCGTGAGGAAACTCAGATATTTCGCCCCTGTCAGGACACCGTAAAAAATTATAGGGTCTAAAATTCTGTCCCCCAAAATCCCAATCCAACAATTGAAACCAAACCGTTCTTGAAAATTTCCTTCCTCCATCAAGTGTAAATTTGCTTCAGACCAATATCGCTTATTATTTCTGTTGGAATGTCCCAAATTAGTGAAACGGCTTTCGTCAGTATACAGAATTTTATATGGAAATGTGTCATCCTCCAAATATTTTCCAAAGAACCAATTGCAATACTCAAGCCTCCTTGCATTATCGTTTTGGTACAGGTGCTGGTGTAGTTGATATTTAAATGGATGATATTTATGTTTCTTCGAAATGTTAGCTGCAGAAAACTTCGAAATGTTTTTTGAAACAGTTTTGGCCGGGTCGGGAGACGCCAATCAGGATATCTCTGTGCGTAGAGACGTGCAGCATCGGTTGAATTTTGGCTACACTCTCCAAAAACTAATAACTTATCAACTTTTTCAGTTCTTTTGTAAATATTGTTATTTTCCATGATTTTCAAACAATGAGGTACACAATAACTCTCTAGTTGACTTTATAGAAGAGATGTAAAATAATATGTCGACACGTCAATTGTAACCGCAACAATTTAATGATTTTGTTTCAGTTGTGTTGGGTACAGGCTACTGGATGATTTTTAATCTTACTTTGATCTCAATAAGATTCTTCATTTAACAAAAGTTCTGACGATATCTTTTCAGTTTTTTATCGAAAGTTTTCTTACAACCTAATAGAGTGCGGTATCAAACTAATCGTAATAAGCTCTCTTTTTTTCTAACCCGACGAGCCACCATGTTGCCATTTGAAAAAAAATTGTAATAATTTTTTTAAAATCAAACGTCACATAGCTGAAACAGTTTGATCGAAAACAGTAAAGTTGTATTTTCACAAATATTTTAGGAGTGGAATTAGTTATTTGAACGTATCTATAGCCCTCTAGAATAAAAATTTACTTCGAAAAAAAAACGGTTACAAACAGTAACAAATGATACATGGTTGTATTCTAAATGTCATATGAAGCCAAAAAAACTGAAAATATAACAGGTGTCTCATTTAAAAATCAAAACTTTATGTCACTTCCGGTGAATCCGGAATTTGCATGAAGTTGAGTTACAAAAAATGCAGTTTTATGCATTAAACAGACCCTCTGAATTTCATTCCATTATCTCCGGAAACAAAAAAGTTATAGGAGTGGGCCACCT
Organism: Gonioctena quinquepunctata; assembly: GCA_018342105.1. Taxonomy (NCBI): domain Eukaryota; kingdom Metazoa; phylum Arthropoda; class Insecta; order Coleoptera; family Chrysomelidae; genus Gonioctena; species Gonioctena quinquepunctata. The sequence continues at coordinate 26,074 of JAFIRS010004466.1, forward strand.
TCCTTGGACACCCGGTATACTGGCCATAGTTTTAGGAAGTTCTCTGCGTCGGTTTTAGTTGGCTCAGGGGCTGATATTTTGAGACTAAACATCATGGTGTAGGGTGATCGCTGCAGAAGGCTATGTGCAGCAGTCCGTGAAAAAAAAGTTAAATTAGGAAACGATATTCTTAGTGGTGATATCAAGAAAAGTGGAAATGTCGAAATCGAGAACAATAGTACTTGTAACATTATACAAGAGGAGCCATTTGATTCAGTTTTATTGAAATCATCGTTTGGAATTAACATACAAAACAACAGCAATTGACTGACATGTTTTATTGGGTAACCTTCCACAGTCTGAAAATGAAAATATAATCAGGAAAATCTATACAAGTGTAGAAAGGGCAAACTGATTAGTTCACCCCGATAAGTTATTGCGTTCACCAAATTATATTTCCTATGGAAAAATGTTTCAATTTGTCAATAACTTGCCATTTTCTGAATTTGCCTATCAAAAAAATTCTTTAAAAATTCAAAAAATACTTCTCTATATAGTTTTTGCTTATCGTGGTGAACTAATCAGTTTGCCCTTTCTACACTTGTATAGATTTCCCTGATTATATTTTCATTTTCAGACTGTGGAAGGTTACCCAAAAAACATGCCAAGAAACGTTGTTCCTCCACAAAAAACCACATTCATTCAATACTTAGCAATTGACTATTAATATAAATTTTGTAAAAAATTAGTATGGATGAAATATGATTGTAATGTATTTGATAAAAAACAATTTAAATGAAAATGATAGGTATTGTGTATCACCTGTATTTAATCGTGGGTCTGTACTTTTTTTCACAACGTGCAGAATTTTTTTTTTGCCTACTGCTGACATTTGAGAGCCATAAAAAATGACCAATTTTTGACGTAAGTACTGAATTTTTTCTATTTTTATTATCTATTATTCGGTAATCAAGGGAATCAAGAGAACGGAAATTTCCAACACAGTGGAAAACTGGCTGAAAACATCAAACTGCAAATTAGTAATGAATATGTCTTGATTTCTGGAAGATTTGAATGAAAATTCCGTGTGTGATTTCTCAAACAAAAAAGTTCTTTCGATTGCCAAATTTCACTTTTGACACATAAATAAGTACCAGAAATTTTCCCGATATCATTCGAAGTTTCTATACAAGTGCAAAAAATATTTTCATCAAAGTTATTTTTTATATGAATTGAACGTTATGGAATTATCATATTTAGTGAATTTATTCTCAACGTTATTTTCAGTTTTATCCAATATAAATTGGATTGATATGAAAACGGTGATAATGATAACATGACTTTTCAATATGGTCAGAGCCAATATTATTTCGAGTGACATTTCTTCAGTTGGAAATACGTATGATAATCGGTTTCCCAGCACTTCACACGTTTTTAAAACTCGTGTATGTTTATCGAGACTGGAAAAGTTTACAGTTCAAAACATTCCACAAATTTCTTTCGTTTTCAGTCTTTTTTGCGGAAACAGTTTCACCAATTCATGGAAATCAGCAGATTTGCAATTGTGACGAAAAGTCTCTTTGAAGAATTGAATATCCGTACTTAAATTCGGAATGGGAAGTAGTAGTACCCATCTATAATTTTCTAGATATTTCGCAAATGCGAACCAAATCACGAAACATTTTCTCCATCTTGGAATCTATGATCATGAAAATCTTTAGATATACAAAATGAATGTTGAAAAGGAAAACATTCTCAATTGAAAATTAAATAGAAAGATTTTTCTGAAAATAGAAGAATCTACGACAATAATGAAGTTATTTTACTGTCATATCTAACAGAAAACAACTACTTTCTTGGCTAAAGCCACGCTGGACATTGAACTATATCTGATAGATATCGTGAAAGGACCCTTACTCGAAAGAAAAAAATCTAAAAGTGAAAATTTGCATTTTCATTCAGACAGTCATTTGATTTTCTATTCTAGTCTCAATTAAGGACTCATAGATAGATATATAGATTATTTATTGTCTTATTTTCTATTGTACAATAGATTAGACATTGTCAAAAGATAGATACAGAAAAAATTTACTTATCCATGACAAATAGTTATTTACATAACATTTCCAGACATAATTACAGAATACAATAGTAATTGTCTAGATAAATATACATATACGGGACAGAAAATAATTATTCACATTAGATTTCCAGACATTACCAGAATACATAATAATAATTAAAAAAATTAATAGCATTTAAAGATTGCTAGACGACTGCATTTCCTAGGTGTTATCAAGGTTACTTTCGAACTCTTTCAAATTATAAAAACACTGGTCATGGAGGATCTTCTTTAACCTTCTCTTTAATACAGCATATGATTCGCTATCCTTAACGATAGCCGGAAGTTCATTGTAATATCGATTGCCAGCAATGTTGAGAGCTTTTGTCCTGAACTAATCATTTATTCTCCCTATGACAAAATTATTTTTGTGTCTTCTATCGTAATTATGGCTGTCACTATTTTTCATTAGTTCATCTCTATTGATATATATGTAACTGAGCAATTTTATAAAGTAAATTGGAGAGACTGTTCAGATTTTATACTGCTTGAAAATTTCGCGACAAAAAGTTCTAGGGAAGATTGAATAATAATCTTAGGATTCTTTTCTGCAAAACAAAAACTCTTTGCACATCACGTCCCTGACCACAGATTATGACACTGTAGGTAATAGCAGAGTAAACATAGGCATAGTATATGTTCGAAAGGAAGTTTTTATCTATCATGGACTTTAATACGGTCAATAAGTAGAAACATTGATCAATAGTTTTGCAAAAACATAGACATATAGATGAATCAGGCAAATTTTCACTTTCAGATTTTTCCTTTTGAGTCAGAGTCCTTCCATAATTTCTATCACATATAACGCTCCTGAACGAATTGGCCCAAAAATTTTCAACCATATACCACTATCTATAAACGATATTGAAGGTGAAAAGACGTTCAAATATCAGTTGAAAAGCTATCTAACAAACTTATGTCCATATAACATGAATTAATTTTTCATTGGAAAGCAGTGATTTTCTTTTTTGTCTTTTCTTTTTTTTAAACAGATTTGACAATATTTTATTTGTCTTTTTATATATGTATTAGTGATTAGTAATTTCACTCGCCTATATACACTTCTACACTGACTTTTGTGTATTGTCCAAAAAAAAATAAAAAAAAAACTCAGATGTAGTTCAATGTCCAGAGTGGCTTCAGCCTGAGAAATATTTCTTTCACAGAAAATACCTCAATTATTGTCGTAGACTTTTCAATTTTCAGAAAAATCTATTCAATTTTCAATTGAGAATGTTTCCCTTTTCAACATGAATACCTCCCAAGAGGTTATCTTGACTAGAGAGTATCTTTCAGTCGCAGATGGTTCCACATCTGATTTTCTGAACATCCTGTTCATGTTTTCGAACAAATCAATCTATCATAACCCATAATAGGTTTTAATGTCAGAAAACACTAATTTCAAAGTGTCTCTCCAACAGAAATGATTCCATATTTGCAAAGTGAGATTGCTTTTTGAAAATGTGTTTTCCATTTCTTCCGGTTTTCCTGATGATCGTGGAAGCGTGAAATAGATTTTTATCGACAAAAATGTATTGAAGACCTAGTGAATGCGATGTTACGAATGATTTCTGGAAAACATTGTTTTTTGCCTCATTCATCTATATGATTTCTCAATTGAGACTGGAATAGGAAATCAAATAACTATCTGAATGTAAATGCAAATTTCCATTTTCAGATTTTTCTTTTGAGTAAGGGTCCTTTCAGAATATCTATCAGATGTAGTTTAATGGCTTTACATTCACGAAACATAACTTAATTTTCATCGTGGATTTTTCAATTCACAGAAAAATCTTTCAATTCACTATTCAATTGAGAATGTTTTCCTTTTCAACACAAAGGTTATTTTACGATGGAAGACAGTGACTAAAGTTTATCTTTCAGTCTCAGATGATTCCATGTCCGATTTTATGAACATCCTGTTCATATTTTCAAACGAATCAATCCAATTTCAATTTTACATAAGAGAAATTTATTTGGTCAATGACTTTATTTTTATTCTTTTTGACTTCATATATTCGGTTCATTAGCTTCACCTGTATGTATGTATGTAACAAAATTTTTGAAGTTAATTTAATAAGCGTGTTTCTTTTTAGTTTTTCTCATCTATAATTTTATCCAGCCAATATTGCTACAAAACACTAAAGAAGACTACGGGAGGAAAACTTTTCGATTGATTCACCCACATGGCATGGAAGTTTCTACTAAATTTTGGCGAATGTGCCGTTATCAGACGCGCGTTCACCATATCTTTGTAATGTAAATTATTTTTTTCTAACGATCTTGGTGAGGATACCAGGTCATAGCTGAGACATTTTTGTATATTCAGCGCTACTCAAAACATGTGCCGAATTTCAAATAATTCCGACATGGGTGAAAGTTAATTCCACAGATTCTGTTACATACATACACACAGGTGAAGCCAATGAAAGCGCTTTAAAAATTATGAATGGACACAACTTATTTTGTTGAAAATCAATGTGTATACATTCGAAAAGTTAATTTTAAAAACGTTTAATTGAAACATTTGAAGCTGTCGTTGAAAATAGATTTCCAAAAAGAATAGTTTCAACGCAAAAAATCTCATCTGAAATTCAACGTTGAATTTTGCAATCGACACGTTGATTCAATCAATCGTTTGTTGAAAAATCCTTAAAAATAACGTACGTGTGTTTTTTGGGGTAATTCGATGATTTTGAAAGTAGTTATAACCAATATAAATCAACAAATGGCAATAAACTTTTTCCATCATGGTTTTCATACGTAGTTAACATAGTTGTTTGGGCCGAGAATACTAGGTAATGTCATAAAAAAATATACAGGGTGATTCAAAAGTACTTTGACAGTTGGTGATTCCTCACAATATTCCAAATACATATATGTCCGGGAACGCTTCGTTCCAAGATACAGGGTGTTGAAGTTTTAATTTTATTTTTGTTTTTTTTTAATAACTTTCGAAATACTGAACTTAATTAAACAAAAGTTGGTATTGAGAGGTTTTTCGAAGTGTCGAATCCGAACCTGATGTTATTATTGCACGAAGAAATTGTGAATAAATTTCAAATAGCATTTCCTAAAATCAGAATGAATAAGAAAAAACTCAAACCTTGGATCACAAAAGGAATGAAATTCTCGTCTAGAAACCTTAGATTACTTCATCACATCAGAAAATTCACTGATGATATCTTTTTCCATAATTATTTCAATAATCATAGGAGATTATACAGGAAAATCATCAGAGCTATGAAGAACGCATATTATAACGAAAGAATAGATGATTTTGACAACAAAGCTAAAGAAAGCTGGCCAATAATTAATGAACTTACGGGAAAAGAGGTTTAAGCAACTCCAACTTATCTCAACTTGAAGCCGGAAACCTTAAACAATTTTTACTGTTCCATAGCCGAAGAACTTGATGATCTCATCACTCCAACTCATGACCCATTAATTTACCTAGAAAGTGTCAATATAAAAAATTCCTTTTCTTTGAACAGCACAAATCTAACTGAATTGAAAGAGGTAATCCGAGACATAAAAAACAGAAAGGCCTCTGGTTTAGATGACATCTCCATAAAAATATTTGAAAACCTTTCTGACGATGCACTCAATGTCCTGGTCGAACTTATTAATAGATCATTCACAGAGGGACTCTTTCTGCATTTCCTCAAAACCTCGGTAGTGATCCCGATCCACAAAGGTGGCAATAAAGATGAACCGGCGACCTTCAGACCAATATCCCTTATTCCAACATTAGCAAAAATAATTGAAAAACTAGTGAAACCGAGAATCATGGAATTTGAAGACAACAACAATATACTGAGTGCACGTCAATATGGCTTCCAAAAAAACAAAAATACATCCGATGCCATATTTGCTCTCCTGCAGACAGTTTATAATGAAATCAACAACGCGGAAACAACTGCAGCGGTTCTATGTGACTTCTCTAAGGCATTTGACTGTGTCAACCATGATATACTACTGCAAAAACTCAGCAGATACGGTTTTAGGGACAACAGTCATGCTTGGATAAGATCATATTTCACTGCAAGAAAGCAAATTGTGAGGACGTCTTCTGATTCGAATATCAGTGATGTGAAATATGGCGTACCCCAAGGTTCTATTCTGGGTCCCGTCCTGTTTCTCCTATACATCAACGATCTGACTAACATCCCAATAACAGGAAAACTCACTATCTTTGCCGACGATACTACATTAATATGGCATGACAAAGACAAAGACAGGCTGCATACCAGAATTAATGCAGATATGATTAAAGTAAAAGATTGGTGCGATTCTAATTTCCCAACACTTAACACCAAAAAAACCAATGTAATAGCATTCAAATGTACATTTTCAGATATCTTGTTAGGAACAAACACTATCGAAAACACCACCACATCCAAATTTCTAGGAGCCCATCTAGATAAAAATCTAAAATTTGACGAACACATCAGACATCTCAATAAAAAATTAGCATCTGGATGTAACGCGCTAAGGAATGTTGTGAAAGAGCTGAGACTCTGTATTATGCTTCGATAGATTCCCAACTGCAGTATGGTATAGCCTTCTGGGGAGGTTGCTGTAACACACTTATGCAGTCAGTCTTTGTCTTTCAGAAAAGAGCCATCAGATATCTTTGTAAGGCCAAGAAGCAAGATTCATGTGAACCCCTCTTTCTTGAGCATAACATACTAACAGTCATTTCAATATATATAATGGAAACAGTGACCATAATCCACAACAACAGAGCTAATTATGAAGTCACAAACACTGCATATTCAACCCGTCAAGCTTACCAGCTCAGGCTTCCAATACCCAATTCAACTTTGACACACAACTCGCTTATATATAATGGTATCAAGATGTATAAAAAACTCCCGCTAGAAATCAAAGAAACAACATCGCTAAAACTATTAAAAAAAAAAACAAGTGATAAAGCCTATTATAATCTACAAGATTACTTTAATGACACACTGTGATATCCTAGTTTATTAAGTATACCAATCTTTCAATATTATCTGTTTAATCTATATAATTTATGTTCTTTTATTGTATTATATTACATTTTATTAATGTTATTGTGAAAACTCAACTATTTACAATAAGCTAATGTCTGTTATAATTTTAAAATAAGCTGTACAAAATTTGTAAATTGACTGATTATCGATAATCTTACTGTATAACATTGTGTTTGTTAACAAGATATAACTCTTGACAACAATAAACATATTCTCTCTCTCTTAATCGTTGGAGGCGCCACATGCACGTCTTTATCTTTTTGGAAGATTCATAACTATTTTGAGCGTACCCCTAGCACATTTTTCAGTGGAAAAATCAACTCCCCCATCATATCTACCCAAGAAAACTACCCCTGTTACAAGTCGCTATAAGCAACCGTTTTCTAGACATTTGGACTTGAAAATTTCAAGTCGATTATTTGATAATCGATGCGTGTTGAGGTTATTATCATTATTTTGCATTTTCCACAAAAAGGCTTAGGAAATGAATTTAACGTTTGAGTAAGTAGTTTTGGTAATTACATATTATGTGACAGTTAAACATTTTGTTGTTTTGTTAAAGCTTCTGTAAGATTCAAAACACTGATTTAAAAAAAATATATTTAAACAATAATGCTCATTTAGCCGATATGTATTCCGTTTATGGCCTTGCGGATGGCAATACGCGCGAAGCAAGACGTATTCACCAGGAGCGATTTCCTAATCGAGTACTGCCATCAGCTCCATTATTTACCAGTCAGTCTCCACCGTCGCTTGACAGCAACAGGTAGCGTTAGGAGGGCAGCTGATATTATTGAAAGACCACAAGCAGTGCGAACCCCCAAATTGGAAGAAGCTGTTTCGAAAGCTCTCGAGGAGAATCCAGAAATGATTACAAGAATAATTGCTGAAGCTCTCAATTTTACTCAGTCCACAGTTTGGAGAATTATTCACGATCCACAGTTTGGAGAATTATTCACGATCGATAATTTTATCCATACCATATTCAAGCGGTACAAGTTCTTTTGCCGCGAGACTTTCCTCAACGCAGTGGTTTTTGAGAAATTTTCTGGAAATCCACAATTTTTGAGATATGTACTCTCCACGGACGAGGCAAACTTCTCCCGAAATGCTATTACAAACTTTGATAACAACCATGTTTGAGCTCCGAAAAATCCGCACGCAGTTAGTGAAAGACATTATCAGTATCAATTTTCTGTAAATGTATGGGCGGCATTAATTGATAATTACTTGATAGGTCATTTCTTTCTTCCGTTCCGACTGAATGGCGTAATTTACAGAGACTTTTCAGAAAATGAATTGCCTGGACTACTTCAGAATGTACCATTATAAATTCGTATTCACATGTGTTTAATGCAATTCCTTAACACTGTCTATCCAAATCGATGGATCGGTAGAAGTGTAGAAGAATCTAACCAGGCGTGAGCACCAAGGTCCCCAGATCTAGACCCGCTAGATTTTTATTTTCGGGGGCATTTGAAGTCACTAGTTTATAAAACTCCAGTAGCGAACAAGGAAGATCTGAGAAACCGAATAGTAGACGCCTGTGAAACAATGAGAAACACACCAATAATTTTTGAGCGGGTACGAGATTCAATGACTAGAGGACTGAATGCCTGTATCTTCGCTGAATCTGGAAACTTTGAACAATTCATTTGAATACAATTCAGTTCCCTTCATTTTATTTTATTCTACATATTCAAAATTTCTAGAAATAAAATGTTGATATTTTTTGCAAATTTCATTAATAAAAATACAGATTTTACACCCTTGATACAAAAATAACTATTTCAAACGAGTAGAAATAAATAGAATAGGTGGCGCCTCCTACAAAAAAACAAAACTACCTACTCAAACGTCAAATTCATTTCCTAAGCATTATTGTGAAAAATGAAAAATAATGGTAATAACTTCAACACGCATCGATTATCAAATAATCGACTTGAAATTTTCAAGTCCAAATATCTAGAAAACGGTTGCTTATAGAGACTTGTAACAAGGGTAGCTTTTTTACGTAGATATGATAGAGGAATTGATTTTTTTTCAATGTGCTGGAAGTACGCTCAAAGAAGTTATGAATCTTCAAAAAAAAAAAGACTTGTAGGTGGCGCCCCCTACGAGAAAGAGCAATAATATCAGGTTAGAATTTGACACCTCAAAAAAATCTCTCAATATCAATTTTCGTCTGATTAAGGTCAATATTTCGAAAGTTTGATGAAAAACGAAAATAAAAATAAAACTTTAACACTCTGTATCTTAGAAACAAAGCGTTTCCGGGCGAACATTTTTATGGAGAATTCATTTTAGGATTTGTGAGGAATCACCTCCTGAAGTTTGTCAAAATACTTTTGAATCACCCTGTATAATTACAAACTAAATCATCAAATGGGCCATTAGTTCTTCCTTTCTTATATCGGCATTGTTTCAGTACAGCTCTGGTGGTTGTGGAGATTTTAATACTCGTATTGCATGACTGTTGATGACCATTATAACAACGAGTTGATGAATTGCCACATTGTGGAGGTTTTTCTGCATCCGTTTTTCATTAAGTATCCAGGTGAGTTCAGGATGGCCTAGGTGAATTTTTATCCACCTCCTACCTATTCGCGCCTCCATTTCATATGGCATGAACAAGTAGAAAGCCAAAAATTCCTCAGAATTCATATTACTCCATGGACATTATCATTTACAGTATATTTTTCATTGGTAGAGTTCAATTTGATTCCAACATAATCCTGGAGTATATGTCAAAAAAATGTAATTTCGTGAACTGAAATGTTGGTCCGCTGAATTCTTCCTTTCATTCTCAAGAAGGTGGAAAGAGATATGTGAAAAAAAACTGACCGTGGTTTGGTGTTCTTTATGTTTTGGTTTCTGAGAGTATTCCTGTAGCCAGACACTTCTTTAGAAAACCGTTTGGATTTTTATCACAAAGTGTTACTCAATATTTCAGGATACCACTGTTATAATTTATAGTGGCTGACTTAATAATCAAATGAACATGATTTGAGTATTTGATTCTCATTTCAATCAGATCAGTACTTCTTGCATTGTTGGCTATTTGTTTCCTTGGTTTGGGAAATGAATGAACAGGATTGGACAGGGACTCACCCTTCTCGCCCAAAATTGTTGGAGGGTTTTTTTATTATGACAAATAAGTAGACCGCAGAAAAAAGAGCAAAACACCGGGAAAAGAGAACATATGATTCCAAGTCTGGACTGAAGTATATCAACATATTTGTGGCTTTTATATGAATTAATGAGCGGACAAAAATATTTTCGTTTGTTAGATCTGGAAAATGTGTTGGTATTGATAGAGCCTTTTATTAAATTCTGGTTTTCATATTTTTTTTTATTGTTATTCTATATGTTGGTAATTCAACAAACGAGAATTTAAATCGGATATCCTATTACAGTTCTGGTACTTGCTCGATATTCTAATCAAATAATCAATAAAAAACTTTCTTTAAGACAAACTTTCATTCAAATGTACTAGAAAAGAAAAATAATTGTTTTCGATGTGTGACGTAGGTTATTACGTGAGTTATTGATTCGAAAGCATGTCGCGCAAAGTTGTCAATTCGAATACAAAAGCGACAAGCTTACTCACTATAACTCACGAAATAACCTACGACATCACACATCCAAAGCAATTTTTTTTTACCTTTTAGTAAATTTGAATAAAATTTTGTCTTTGATAGGTTTTTTACGAAGGCGTAGAAGTGCCACACTTTTTTTTATTTTACAATTCCGACTTGTGAGTCGGAATTTCGACTTGTACCTCGGAATTCCGACTTATATTTCGGAATTCCGACTTGTAAGTCGGAATTCCGACTTACAAATCGGAATTCCGGCTTACCAGTCGGAATTCCGAAATACAAGTCGGAATTCTGACTTACAAGTCGGAATTCCGAGATACAAGTCGGAATTCCGAGATACAAGTCGGAATTCCGAGATACAAGTCGGAATTCCGACTTGTACTCGGAATTCCGACTTGTTAGTCGGAATTCCGAGATAAATCGGAATTTTGACTTTCAAGTCGGAATTCGAGATACAAGTCGGAATTCCGAGATACAAGTCAGAATTCCGACTTACAAGTCGGAATTGTAAAATAAAAAAATGTGTGGCACTCCTACGCCTTCGTAGTTTTTTCATTAATTATTTTATTTTGTGCTTTCGAGTACTCAAGTACGCCATAATCAATGCATTTTCGTTGAAGCATCTTTATTATGAGAACTTTTTTCCTGTAACTTCTGAGCTATCCAGTCCTCCAATGAAGAGACTATTTGAACATCAACTCATTCGCCATCTTGGAGTTGCCATCTTCAAATTATGAATTTTAAAAACTAAAAATCAATAATCAATATCAAATTCATAATATCCGTCCCCAAAAACCCCGACATACCAATTTTGAATCGAATCGGGCCATCATTACAAAACTCGTCCACCATCAAATTCATAATCACCAACCTCGAAAACCCCCATATACCAATTTTGAATAGAATCGGACCATAAACACAAAGATTATCGGCCATCTTGGAGCCGCCATTTTGATTATATGAATTTTGGTGGAAAATTTCATAATCTTCGACCTTGAGAACCCCCAATTTTGAATTGACTCGGACTATAAACCTAAATCTCGTCCGCCATCTTGGAGCGCCATTTTGTTTTTTTCTATAACAAATTTGCCATGAGCCGCCATTTCAATTTCTCAAATTCAGACAATAAATTCATAATCACTGACTCCGAAAATCCCCACATACAAATTTTGAATAGAATCGGACCAAAATCACAAAACTCCATCGCCATTTTGGAACCGCCAATTCGAAATTCTGAATTTTGACAAAAAATTCATTATCTCCGAACCTGAAAACCCCAATATCAATTTTGAATCGAATCAGACAATAATAACAAAATATGTCCGCCATCTTGGAGCCGCCAACTTCGATTTTTGAATTTTGACCAGAATTTCACAATCTCCGTCCCCGAAAACCACCACACACCAATTTTAAATCGAATCACAGAACTCGTTCATCATCTTGGAGCCGCCATTTTGTTTTTTCCTCTGAGAAAAATTACATAATGCATTGTCACCCGAATTATAAGCAACTGCAAAATTTCAGCTCAGTCGAATGTCAGCAAGTTTTCCAAAAATAGAACCGGAAAGAATGACAGAATGACTTACGAACGAACTGAAACTTCTCTGGGCCCAATGAAGGTTGAATTTCAAGGTTGAAATTGAGTGTCTTTTTCCACTTTTTTCATACGAAATGGCAAAATAGAAGACAAAAAATTGGAAGTGTTGAAAAATCTGGAATTCAACTTGTTTGGTGATCCATCCGGAATTTATATCTTTCTTGATCTCTATAGCACTACTATGTTTCCCTCTACTCCGTCAATTTGATTATTATTTTAGTTTTTAATACGATTTCGTTTTCATGTATATCTACATCGACAACATTGAGTACCTTGCAATTCAATGGAATACTCCCAACAAATATCCTGATCGAAATCTTTCGACAAATAATTTCTATGAACCAGTTATCAGAACACCTATAAATTCAGCCATATTCTTGCATGTGAGTAATACGCTCCATCTATCTTCCCGTCAACGTCGCCTAGACACAGAGTAACTCAACCCACTTACCAAAATCGATACGAGATGTGCATAGAAAAAAAAATCCATACATCGCCGTCGCCTCATATATTTAACAGTTCTTCGGTAAACAAATTGTTGGCCCAGAACACGTTCTAGTAATAGACATTTTCACTGGGAGACGTAACAATATTTCCCAGTGCAGCGGGGCCATACTTCACTTGGAGGAAAACTAGCACGAAAACGCTATAAAAATATGTACCCACATGGATGTGACGCATCAAATAAAGCGGTACTCATTTAACGTAATACCAGACGTATTGCCTACGATACGTATTAGGAATGAAGACATAAATGCGGTCAAGTATGAGTATGAATCGCACCAAAATTATTTCATAGGGTTTTATATGGAAAACCACAAAAACAGTATATAATTTAACGAGAGGTAATGTAGGTCATAATTCACGCAGATGAAGTTTGCAGCACGAGCCGCAAGCGAGTGTTGTAATTCATCAAATTGTTATAACCATTACCGCAAGTTGGATACTATACTTTATCTACGACTAAAACAATAAAAACTTATATACAAGTACAGAGAAAGAACTTTATTCACAAATCTTAATAGTTACTTTTAACAATGCTATAATTTTTTTAATTGTTATTACTTTTTTTATTAATAAAATTTACTGTAAAGTTTGAACAACCAGTATACTGAATATGTGGGACTGAGTTATGCAAGTTTATTGTTTCATTTTGGGTTTGTTGCATATATGTTGTTGATGTACAATCGGGCTGAGGTGTTTTAAAACTGTATATTTTATTTGCAGAATCTGTCTTATTCTTTTCAGAATCATCAACGTACCCCTCAGCCACAGTAGTTGATCGCCAATCGCCATGGCGTTTCAGTGCCGTTATATCCCCTCCAGCATCTACTAATAAAGTTGCCGACGAGCGACGAAAACATTGCCCTGTATATAAATTACAATGTGGTAATTTTGAAAATGTAGCAATGTCTTTCCCCATTGCTCCAAATTTATTAATGCCAATTCTTTGTGAGTGATATTTCCCATTTTGAAATCTAAAGAATAATATCGTTTGCGATATATCAGTAGGACGAAGATTTAAATATTTCTTCACTATGGTATAAAAAATTTCCGTAACAGTGAATTTTCTGGCAATTTTTGTTTTTTTATTTGGTACACTGACCATAAAAATAGATCCATGATCTTCTTAATCTGTAATTTGCATAGAGTGCAATTCTGCTGCACGACAAGCACCCATAATGCCCATTATTGATAGTGAGTTTATACAGCAAGTAAAATAAAATAAGAAACAAAATAAAGTAATTTAAAAAGTTGAAACTACACAACATCCGTAACAGGTTTACACAGAAATAAAATAAAATAAGAAGTAATATAAAATAAAAAGTAAAATAAAAGATGGTTAACTTTTATCTTTTATTTTATTTTACTTGACAAGTTGTTAGGCATATGTACATATTGAATAATTTAGACAAATTGACGAGATATAATGATAAATGACATGATATAAATAGCAGTCGTCATCATATTTTCGTTTTCATAACCGGAAAACGGTGCGTTCACTGGCATTTTTTCAAATTTCTTTTTGTCTTTGAATGACTAGATTTTATAATATTGGTAGTGTTGGCAACAATGGCTCATACTTTGCTGAATAAACAATAACGGGGACCAAATTTTCGAGTATTCATCATTGAAGTTTGAGGTAACAACATAAAATCCCAAATATCGATTGACAGCTTTCTTACTTCTTACATTAATTTACTCAGCTCTATAAACACTCTGAAAATTATTACTTCTTATTTTACTTTATTTTATTTCTTATTTTATTCTACTTTCTGTATAAACTCACTTTAAATCAACCTAAAATAAATTATGTAATTGACTAAATGATAAATACGATTGAATATTGTGAGATCTACTGCCTTTGTCGCCGGATATTCCTCATCAGGAGCTTCATATATGAAATTATTAAGTTGTTCTGGCCTAAAAGTTTTTGCCTTTTTAGCTACATGTTTCTCTGATTGACGTTTAAGAAACGCGCGTTATTTCAAATAATTCTCTATATTGATTCCATTATTCATGTTGAGTGTGCTCCTTGGCATGGAGTGGAGAATCCATAGGGACGATGCTTCATATTTAGAGCTATATTCACTAAAATATGCCAAAAGTACATTTTCTGTGAACGATGACCTAATGTTCTTGCTGCTACACCAATCTTGAGAACTTTTGTATACACCTTTATATTTGTTTTGGAATTTTTCAGGCAATAAATTCTGTATGGTAACATTACCTACTTGTCTTTTTTCTGGAGGTGTGCATAATAAGTCATCTTCACTATCTGAATTCATGTTTTTCAGCACAAAATTCAGAATAATTAGGTATTATCTTAATTTGAAAACGTCAAAATTATTCAAATGTCATTACTCCCCTCAATAACAATAATGGACTGTTACCTATCGGCCAAATGGCTTGTACAGAAGAACAGAGCCACCTTGATAGTCGGTTCGTAAATAATTCCAAGAATATTTTCCGATCTATTATAGTGAGTTATAGTAGTGAGTTATTATAACTCACGTTGTTTGTTTATAGATACTATTAATTGCTCAAAAGCCGTTGAATTATCAAAATATAATTTTATGGGAGTAGATAAAGTAAATAATAATACAATCAACGCCTTTCACAATATACATTTTATGGCAAGGCTGCGAGTGGAGAATTGGTGGACATACATTCAACTGAATGAGTTAAGTTTGATATCAATATTGATAAAAATGCTAATAATGATAATAATTACAATAATAACATTAAACTGAGTTTGGAGTGTCAACACAACAGGATGGCTGCCTTCAGAGTCACTAGGAGCTTGGAAAACCTTCTATGCATGGTCAAAGACCATGAGATCATAGGGAACGCAGCGTTCCTTTCCAAGGCAGCAATCAGCGCAGCCGATGAATTCGGTCTTGTATTCGACACCGAGCGGGAAGTTCAAGACTCTATTACCGAGTTGATGCCTGCTCGTTGGAACTGTACTGAACATCTGCAGCTCCACAAGAATAAACCGATGCACGGAATCTTCTACAAAAATATTGAACGCCATGGCTTATCCGGAAGGCTGACCTTCACTTTCCTCAGGTCAAGTGGACTCATTTCGGAGACTGAGGGATTCATCGTGGCTTGCTAGGAAAGTGTTTCCAACACTTCCGAAGCCGCGTGATGGGTATGAAGGTAAAACGAGATAGAGGTCCTGCCGTGGAGCGCCTGAGACCATTATGCACTTGCTGTCAGCATGTTCAATATATGCGGTCGCAGCCTATATCCATCGTCATAATGCGGCATTCCTCACTCTCAGGCGAATACAAGCCAAAAAGCCTGATATAGTCCTCTTCGACCGCCAGCAGAAAACGCTATACGTCATAGAGTTTTCAGCTCCGGTCGAGACGAATAACGTGCGAAAAGAGGAAGAGAAACGGACGAAGTATCGAGATTTACTCTTCGAACTCCGCAGTCTCTATCCAGACCATTCTGGGAAGATAGAGGTTCTGATTATAGGGGCCCTTGGTGAAATTATGCCCACGCTACTCTCAAACCTGGAGATTATACCAGCATGTCGTAAATCGGCAGAATCCCTAGTCGGTCGCATGCAGAAGGCAGTCATTCTCGGATCGTTACGTCTGCTCAGGACTTATGAGTCTCGGACCCAATCTCTCACCTCACGGATGTGGGGAGTGGTAATTGATTTATGGAACCAGCACGCCCTTTCGAGAGTAAGGGCCTGACTAGAATTCTTCAGAAATAATAATAATAATACTGTGCGGCCTACAACGCACATTATTAAGCCTAGAAAAACACAGCTCATCTTCCTATGTCCATCTGTATATCTCCCCGTGTTATATTGAAATGACGAGACTATTAATTTCCAGTGAGATCATTGCTGAATGATATTGGTCAACTTTATGTTTATATTGATAAGAAGAGTGTAAGCAACTATCGACCTATATTACTTATTTCTAACTTGGAGACAAAATTCGAAAAAATTCTTAAGAAACGAATGGTAAAATACTTGAATAAGTATCAATTGCTATCTGAAAAGTAATACGGGTTCCGTGAAAATAAATCAACGCAAAATGCAATCGAGAGAGTAACGTCCAAACTGAGTGACAACGTTGACAAAAAAAACTACAATTTGCATCTTCGTTGATTTGGCAAAAGCTTTCGATACGGTCGTCTACAGTCAAGTTATCTATACGCTTGAATGTTTTGGCTTCAGGGGTGTAACGAAAGATTTAATGGCGAGCTATTTGAGAGGAAGAGAGCAAACGGTGAGAATTAGAAAAGAAAGTATAGAGAGAGAGGTTACATGCTATATTCCACAAGAAACAGTTTTGGGGCCAATACTGTTTAATATTTATATGAATGATCTATATTACTTGTCAGAGTCTGGGAGCATAACCAGTTCCGCAGACGACACAGCAATTATATATCACGATAACGATTGGAAAATATTGAAAGAAAAAGCAGAACGGAACCTCACGAATATTTATACATGCTTCAGAAAAAAAAATTATCAGTAAATTATAAAGAAACTCATTTAAAACCCTTTACTTTTACGCATCAAACTTACCCAGCTTCCAACGACTGAGCCTACAAATAAAAAATTAAAGTGTGGAAATTCAAAGAGAACCCACCATTAAATACCTGGAAATTTTTGTCGACAACCACCTAAGATAGGACCAACATATACAATATGTCACGACAAATTCCAGGAGTTCATTATTCAAATTTAAACAGCTTTCATACATCTTGAAAACTCGACAAATGGAAATAATCCACCACTCACTCGTAGAGACGCACTTGAACTACGGTATCATAGCTTGGGGCGGGTCACACAAAACACACTTAACTAGTACAAAAACGTATACTGAAAAAAGTATTCAATGAACCGTGGAGATATAGCACTGACTCGCTGTATAATGAAACCCAAAAAAATGGATATAAGGCAACTCTTTGTGGAAAATATCCTCCAACGACAACACGAATACAAATATGATCTCATTAAATACAACCAAGTACAATACAGGTCAGAAAAATGATGTTACGGTTCCTAGAGCGAGAAAATTAATACAAAAATGTTACGCGTATTTAGGCCCCAAACTTTATAACGCTATCCAATGGAATGAAAAATATAAATATTCAAAAAAATTACCAGATGGATTCTTGCAAAGTCACGACCAGAGATTCATAGATTAGTAAATCCAAGAGGAACGAATCCGTTTTAGTTACAGAAACAACACAATTTATTTGGGCCAATACCTTTTATGAATCGGAATCAACGCACAGGTCTTACCTTCTGTAAATTGCTATATTTATTCAATGGAACTATCTCTTTTGTTCATTTGGTTATATTTATCTCAAATAGAAATGATGTGCCTTTATAAAAATCACCATCTGCATGAACTTTACCAAAAAATGGAAAAAAATCATAGATTATTATTATTATTCAACTCAAGGTCGTAGTAATCGGGTAAATTTTGGTCATGAATAGTTTCATCAGACTTATTTTTGGGTGAGTTTTGTTCTTCTAGCTGTCCCGTGAATATTTTCGAATACACTCAATGATCAATGTTTTTTATACATAAATTGTAGGATTGTAGATATAGAAATTCATCTTGTTTCAATGAATCAGAGTGGTTATATCTGCTTGATGTTCTGTACATATTTATAATATAATATTTATTTTCATCCAATAACACTTCTACGGCACAACTTCCACATGCATTTCTTGTGCCAAATTACATACTACATCTAAATGTTCATAAAATAAGTTTCTTTTCATCAATATCACCACCATGTATCTGGCTCTGTCCCACAAAAAAAACTAGTAGTAACATAATTTCTGAAGTGAACATAATTAACATTTTGATTTAAACACCAAATTTCTGAAAAGCATATTATTTGAGAATTATATTCGTGGAGTGGGACTTTCTTCGGTTTAATTCATGATGTATTGGCAATTGACGTGCATAATGTTCAGACTCTGGTGTGGAATGTTCATTTGTTTTAATGAGTTAGAATTCGCGAAAACGAAAATTCCTAACAATACCCCTTTCGCCCAGTTGCTGGTGGTATATATATATTGTTTTCGCCAGTTGTATGCCAGCTTCAATTATATAAGAAATAATCCTTTCGAAAGATTTCAGTTACAAAGTCATTTGGTTTGAAGATACCAGAACGATAACAATTATGAGATATTTATTAAAAAAGGAGTTAGGATGAAACACATATCTATATATACATATCTATATATATATATATATATATATATATATATATATATATATATGAATATATATATATATATATATATAAATATTTATATATATATAGATAAAGAGAAATTTGTTACGAATCCAAGAGCACCACCATAGCGGATGGTGGTGCTCTCTTGGATTCGTAACACATTTCTCCTTATCTAGTTATTTGTTGTGCGTTACACTGAACGCACTAGGAGTACGACTATTGATGTCGTGAGTTGGCCTATACTGACATCTGTTGGTGACCTGTTAATGTTCACGAAATTTCGTGCCATTAAAATTCCACGATATTAGGTCTAAGCTTCACCGCACAGATTATATGTGTCACTATCTATAATTTGATGCTTTTCATAAATATATATATATATATATATATATATATATATATATATATATATATATATCAATATAGGGGGTAGTTTCTTGGGAATTGGTTCTGTATAAAAATAAAAACTAGTATAGATTTGTTTTTTTATAATGTGGTAAGACGACATTTCTCCTGGATGCCTCCAGGCTTTTCAAGTCTATAATAAATTAAAATGTATAAATAACCTTAGAAATAATGGATATAAGTGGTGGGTATACTACCTTTATAACACGGATTCCAACAGGTAGATAATAATGCGACCAGATAGGCCATAATGTTAAGATTTTTTCATCTTGCACATTTTTGGGTTCGTAGATGAGGATTCAAATGTGGTTTGTTTTTACTTTCCATAATGAAACCATGCGCCGCTTGGATTGAAGGAAAATGGACGGTGTTTATTTTGTTTGTTTCGTTGTCGAATTTCTGCGAGGCTTGTTCGTTTGTTTGGTTTGTTCGTTTCGTCTTCTTGTTGTATCCTTCTGTGTTCGAAGTTGTGTTTTGTTGGAATGTTATTTTCTTAAGATGTTTGAAATTGAGGGAGGAGGCTGGGATGCTCTCGTTTTTTAGAATGTAGGGGTGACATTTCATATAATATTGTGGTATAATTTACTTAGTTGTCTATATCGGTTTCATCATTTAGGGAGTTTGGGTTCTTTTTTATATGGATCATTTCTAAGAATTCCCTTTTTTTTGTGATGGTTTCAGTTGCCAAAATTTTACTTTGATCATAACTGAATTCATGCTTTGTTTCTTTTTCCTGTTTATTTAACGCAGTCGAACAATTTTTGGTGTATTTGTGCCCTTTTATTCTATTTTCGAAGTGTTGAGAGGTTTGCCCAATATAGACTTTTGTTGCAGTTTGGGTCGATCCATGGAATTTCATACATAATCACTTAGGGATTTCTGTTTTAGGTTAAAAAAAATTGATTTTTTTAGTGTGTTTTAACTTTTTTGACCCATGTTTAGGTTATAAGGTTTTATAGTTTTTGCTACTTGTTCTGATAGGTTTGGAATATAAGGGAGGCCAATGTATATATATATATATATATATATATATATATATATATATATATATATATATATATATATATATATATATATATATATATATATTCGGATTGTGTGCCTCATACAATTACGATTGAACTTCTCTTAGGTGGTTTGTGTAATCGTTCAATTGTATTTCAGCTCTCAGTTCTCGATTATTATAGTTAACCAGATACTTGTATATAGATATTTTGAAATTGGGTACGTTTAGCGATTCTGAAATTCGACTCGAGAGTTCAAAGCGTGTTTTCCACCTGAGCTGCAAAATTCGAGTTTTACAAGGGTTGTTTTTTGGGATGGGCATCAATCAGTAAAATTGAGAATGCCAAATCAAAAGTGAAATAAAAATATTTAAAAAAAATTGTTCACACTTCACAAGAAATTGGCGAAGCTTTTTGGATTGTATACAACAATGTGAAAAGGGAGATTCTGGTCTATAATTTTTTTTACAGTAGAAATAATTATGCATAAATTGCCCAATACTGATTGTTGATTCACTGTGAACTAATTTTTTTTAAATATTTTGATTTCACTTTTGATTGGCTTCATCTTCGACTCGGAGATAGCGTTTTGGTACTGTTGTCGAATGAGTATATTTTAGAAATTTATTTCACTCTTTCATTTTGTATAAAATGTTCAATTTTGAACAGTTTTAAAAGTATACTCGTAGTGTGTTGAAACTATGTATTCACACAGTTGATCCACAAAACCATGCAGAACTCATTTAATGTGATACAGGACTATTCCCTTCGGAAAGTAATAGTGAAAATCAAATAAATTGGGGGAGGAACCCTTCAGCACTGTCACCCCTGTAGAGGAAGGGTCTTACAAACCAGCTTTTAATGAAGGTTACGAAATGCTCGCTGGATATAATTTATATACCTTTCCAAATGTCGGACTAGGGGTGAGATAATGGTCGAATAATCAAGTGACCAGTTTTTTTTTCAGGGATCATAATCATATTGTTCGGGGGAGGAAAAATGCTCGAGAGTCATCAACACATTGAAATGGTCCCATCAAGTTGTCGATGCTACTTAATGGAAATAAGTTGATAACGGAACAGGCTGTTGGAATGACTTGTCATATGTGCGAATTGACAATGTCGTACTTATGAAAATGATAGTGGCAAGACATGACCGCAAAATAAAATTGAATTATATGGGTTTGAATGAAAGTCCGTGACGTCCTTGATATTGAACACTTTTTACTATGTTCTACTTCCAAACCCCATAGTGATTGGTATTATGGCTGATGATGGACCATTATAGGTCCGAAACATGTACCATCCCTGTTAAAGAGGGTAATAAACATTGTGGGGACGACTGATAATTTTCTTTAAATATTTCAATCCACTCCACTTCGAGATTCGAAAGTAAGTAACAGATATTATTGATTTGAAGCAATTCAGGAAATATATTGAGAAACTACTCATGAGGAAATGCCTCTACGTTCTAGAGTACTATCGTGCATATCAATTCTAGTCTTTGCAGTGTCTGTGATGTGTAACTGGTGACCATTGAATTTTTATATTTTGACATTGTGCCTGTTTATCCTTCACTGTTTGGTCTTCTTGGAATTGAATAACCCCAAATGGTTTGTTTATATTTAACGTTGTGTTTTTTATAAAAAAGTTTAGTCTTTCAACATTAAATAATTAAAACTATTTCCATATGACATGAAAGTGTCATTTGGTGAGGATCTGAACTAGACTGGATTTGAATGTCAACAAAAATTTTCGGACAATAGAGCATATTTTTCTATCTAACAACCACAGTGGCCCCCGATCAGTCCAGACCTGCAAACACCACACGAAAAAGGCCATTTAACGAATCATTCGAACAATTCCACAACACCACTCTGCATCTAAATATAACTTGACTCAATATTAATAATTCCAGTTATGAATGAGACATACGAATGGTCGCTGCTACGTTCAACGAGGCGAATTACTAATTATCATTAAGGTAATTAATTGTGTTAATCCGCCTCTCACCATCTGCCAACTGACTGAAATTTCGTCAACGATGCTGTAAAGATACGGCCATTCCGGTAGATGAATACCGTACAATCAAGCACACTCATGAAGTAATTTCACTCACTGAAATTGGCCTTGATGGATGCTTCAAGTGAAATATTCGGGAAATTATTCATCCTAAATGTGCTAGTGTCGGGAGTGTTTATGATTTTGTGTTCTTGTTGTTCATTCAGATTCTATCATGGGACATGTGAGATTCACCTTCGTCTTCAACACGAAACTTGAAGAAGTGAAAAATTTACCCCAAAGTTGTCCTCAGTAATAGCTCTTTTTGACAAAATTGCTTTATTCGATTTTTATAATCATTCTTAGTCCTCCTATTTTCTTAGGATTTCCGATAATTTCTCGTACAAAACTTGTCCAATCCATGGTAATTTCCAATGGTTCCATTAATAATTTCAGCCGAGCATTATAAACCCTCAGGGGAATACAACTCGAAACATGAGATTTAGGGTTTATAAAAATGATCAATGATGAAATTCCTGTAAGAATATACATTTCTCTATTTTTTTTCTCTTAAACAGTATCGGGAAGTATTAATCTTGGGTATAGTGGTTCCATGAGAGCGTAAAGAATAGCTTGCTCCATGTTGAGAGAGAATTACAATTTCTCCTCGACTCGCTCGAGGAAGGTATATCGACGTCACGACACAGAGATAGGAGAGTCAGGGGGTGACAGTATCATACCAGCAGCAGTCGGGAGAATGTGTGCGCTGCAATGAAGAAGAATTATTGACGATAATTTCACATCAGATAATTTGAACAAATTAAACTGAATCATTGATTCAATTTAATCTGCCGGACGACAGGTAGATCAAAATTCTCTGGTGCCGTGGTGGCCGCGAAAACAAAAGAAAATTCTCAAACATAAACAAAAGCAAACGATATTTCCGTAAATAAATAAAAACGAAAAACTTATTTCTAACAGAAAAACAATTATTCCTTGAATGGAGAGAAAAAAAATATTTACAAGAAAAGACAAACCAAATTAAATATTTTGTGTACGGAAGTATTTCATTAAATGTTCGGACGAACCATCATTTTGGGCCGAACAATAGCCGAATCTATTGTACAATTCTGTTCTGGTAGCCGCAAGGGCAACTGGTGTTACCTGAGCACACAACTGAATAATTTTTGCCCTCAGTTCATCTAAATTGGTGGCACGTTCGAACTCATGCCGATATACCTCCGATTTTAGCATGCCCCAGAAATAGAAATTGAGAGGTGCTACATCTGGTGATCGAGGTGGCCAGTTGATTGTACTTCGCGTACGAATTAACGGATCGGGCAATAATTGATTCAAAAATGTAACCACCGTGCCTGCATTGTGGACAGGACAACCATTTCGTTGAAACCACACGTCGTTAAAGTGAATCGGAAGAGCGCGAACTGCAGAATTAATTTGATTTTGCAAAAGTTGCAAATATTTTGATGCATTTAAATTTCCTTTGATAAAAAATGGGCCTGTGACGTGATCGCCTGAAAGTCCCGTCCACACATTTACTGGGTACTGTGTCCTCACAGCAATACTAAAATGTTTATTTTCTTGAGACCAATAACGTACTACGGATGGGTTGTGTTTTCGATGAATTGTGAAGGACGATTCATCGGTAAATAACACCTTTTTTAGAAAGTCATCATTTACACGGAATGCCCTATCGCAATTTTCGACAATCGTTTCACAAAACTCCATACGTCTGAAATGGTCTCTGGGCAAAAGTTCTTGTGTGGTCTTGACTTTGAAACAATGATAACCCTCTCTTTTCAAAATATTCCCTACAGTTCTTCCATTCAAATTCACGACGTCGACGATCTGTCTTCTCGAGCAAAGTGTCGTTTCTGCCAATGCACACACTTGTGTTTCTCTTATTTCCCGTTCCTCGGGTATTTGTCTAGAATGCGGTGGTGGAATTGTGGGACAACATTTTTTGCAATGTGCTGCCACACACCCAAAGTTCTGGAATTTATTAATAATTGAAAGGACAGTCGCTTCCGTAGGTACAGGTCTATCTGCAAAAGCCACTATGAATAGATTCCTAGTATCTTGTACAGAATTACCCCCAAAGTACCACTTAACGATCTGTACTTCCTCTGCGGTTGTGTGAATAGGCGGCATGTTTCAAAAGGTAATAATTGTCACGGTCTTTTGTTGTCGCAACCACGGCTCGGCAAGAATGAGTCAAGTCGCTGTGCGCTGTGTCGCATTGCCACGTGGTCAGTAAATGCGTCGGGTGGGGTAACAGGAGGGGCGCACAGCAGTGCGTCTCTCTTGTTCATGTGGTATTATCATATCATTGCGTTCCTTGTTGCTCGTGTAGATTTCTGTCTATACCCCGGATAACTTGTTTCCGATACTGCAGTATTGGAACACCTCAATTTCCAACCATCGATTCTGAATATAATGATTCATATTGTATATTGGGGTTATTTTTGAAACTGGAAAATAATGTTTTTTCGTGTTGGTTCAAAATTCCGAGGAAAATATCGATAATAATGTGAAATCTCAGCTCGTTATCGTGATGATTTGGAAGAGAACAAAGTTTCCAGGATTGTTAACTTTTTTTTTTTTTTCATATTCTGGTTCCCACGAAAAGGGATATCCTGTAATGTTCAGAGAACATCGTGGGAACCTAGGGAAAGAAGGTAGGAGTTGGTGTTCTTCTTAAATTTCTGAAGGTTGTATGCCTCGGGGAACACCTCCCTAGGCAATGAGTTCCAAAGCCTCGCTGTTCGTTGGATGAACGAGTCTTTGGAAAGTGATGTTCTGCAGGTCTCCAAAGTGACCACGAAGGGGTGTGATGACTGAACTTGACGGGTTAATCTCGAAGAGACTGCCAACGCAGGAACGATGAAAATCGCCCATGAAAATATCTATAAAATAGAGACAAATCGCCAACTTTTCTACGGTGTTCCAGACAAGTGAGCGAGTTTGTAAGCGAGGCATCACCGACGAGACGAATTGCCCTTTTTTGGACAGAATCCAATAGCCTCAGGATATGTTCAGGTGCCGCACTCCAAATATGGGAACAGTATTCCAGGACAGGTCGAATCTGTGCCTCATAGATCATAAGCAGCTGACTGGGGGTGAAATAGCTCTTGGCACGAAACAAAAAACCAAGTTTTTGGGATGCACTTTTAGCAATGGACCTCACGTGATTTTCCCAGGAAAGGTTATTGCTGATAGTAATACCAAGCATCGATATGGATGGCTTCAGTGGTATGGTTACTCCTGACAAAGTTATGTTAGGCACAGTGAGATCGGCTTTTCTAGAGAAAAGACATGCTCGTGTTTTGTTTGCATTGAATTCTACCAAGTTATTAGATACCCATTCGAGAATTGTTGCTAAGTCCATATTTATATTATTAACATTTCTTCCTCGTTCATTTCTGGTTTCACATCATTACGTAACTCAGTTGACCCAGTGGTGTAGTTGGATTCCTGCAAAAAAATCAACTTACTTAATTTCTGACATTGGAAAATAATAACAACTGACCCTGAATGGAAATGATCAAAATAAGCATTTATACAAATCAACTAAAAAGGAAACAGAATATTGTTTTACCTAGGGTATTCCTTGAGTAGCACATTCAAAATCTTGCCGACCATAATAACAAAACACGTATCTAATTCAATAATTTTGAAAAAAACATCAGGATCTCCGACCCCAAAAACCCCCACATGCCAATTTTCAATGGAATCGGGCTATAACTGCAAAACTCGTCGCCATATTGGCGCCGCCATTTCGAATTTATGAATTTTGACAAGAAATTCGTGATATCTGTCGCAGAAAACCCACACATACTAATTTTGAATGGAATCGAAGCATATTCACAAAACTCCGCCATATTGAGGTAGCCATTTTCTTTTTTTATTTTTATTATGGAAAATTCAAATTCATTGTCCATGGACACTACCAGAATTATTCAATTGTTTGTTTTGATCAGGACAGGTCTAATTAGACTTCTCCCTCAAACTTATATTCAATTACGATGACTTAAATGTGAGAGTTGAAGAGTATTGTCTGTTCTTCTTCGGAATACTGGAACATATATTTGACAGATGACAGTCCTCATTAGATTGATCATCTTCTAGTGTGTTTTTCGTATGACAGGGATATTCCTTTCTTGATTCTGATATCTCCATAGTTCTGTGTTCCATCTCAATCTACTTCATCGTTCACTTGTCAATCTTGTCAGTTGGGTCCAGCTATCACACCTAAACAATGGCTTTCAAAAGATAATGAAATTGTAATCCCAATTTTCATCCTGGCCTAGGATATGTTTTTCAACATGTGTGTCACGTAAACTTATACAACACTCATTGAACATGATATATTTTATGGTCTTTTTGGCTTTTTGTACACCTGACGAGTGAGTAACCTCACCATTTAAAATATGTTAATTTTCTTTCTCAAAAAAAACTTTTCAGTTACTTGTTCTCTATCAATATAACCTACTTCCAGGTACGCACTGATGATGACCTGAGGGTCGAAAGCGCTTTGCTACGATTTTAATAAATTATTTTATGCACGAAATATATTTTTTTTTCTCTCAACAAAGTTCCATAATGTATTGTCACCGGAATCATTGACACCCGCTGAATTTCATGTTAATCGGACTACTTTAAATGAGTCAAAATTCACTTGCAAGTTTTGAAACAAACATACATACCTACATACAAATGGGAAGTCAAATAAAAATACGTAATATTCAAATGAAAGCTTGGAAAATTAAGGCTCGTTCGTGAAATTGGGTGGACATCCGGATTGTCTGCCATAAGGGCAGAAAAATATTCCAATTATGGAATATATCTCTCACAAAGATGCTTCCAATTCAGATGAGTCAAACTATTCAAAATTATCCAGAAAAACACCAAAGTTTCAATATGGATGACAATTTGAAAAATTGTATTCGATACCATTCTGTGTTTTACTATGATAAGTTAATATACTGTATAGTAATTGTACAAACAAACTAGACCAATAAATTCATTGGGTTGTTTGAAGCTTGCTTTTTGTGGAGGAATTCCCATTCCTGATACTTTTTTTTTGGGATTATATCCTTCCACAATCTGAAAACAAAATTAATGTATCTGGGAATCTATACAAGTGTGGAAGAGCAAATAAATCACGTTGCCATGATATGTTACTGCGTATACCAAATTATTTTTAACGAATTGAAAAAACTCAATTAGTCAGTAACTTGTCGTATTCTAATTTTCAACCGACGAAACCAAAAGGTTCTCTAGGAGGTTCTCTAGTCGACCCGTATATTTTTTTTTCCATAATTTTTTTTATGTATGATCACGCATAACTTTTTACTGAGGCGTCCGATTCCGATAATTCTTCCTTCAATGGATAGGGTGTACTTTGAAGGTGGTGCCGTTTGGATTTGAAAGATGAAATCCACCCCTAAGGGTAGCAAAATGAAGGATATTGATCACTCACCCTCTGAATTCTGGTCCGTTAACCGATTATATCAGGCATAACTTTGTACTGGGTTCTTCGATTTGGATGATTCTATTTCAATAGATAGGGTATACCTTACATTTAGATTTCAGATGGAATTATATACCCTTACGGGTAGAAAAATAGGGGATAATTGATTTTTCACTTGTAAACATTGGCACACATATACGTAGTTGACAATGACAGATCGCTACTGACATTATTTCTGTTCCACATCCGTCAAAACCATTATATTCTATGAGAGGATGGAATGATATACAAAGTAATGAAATAAACTAACCGGAACAACAAAAATAATTTATATTACAACAAATAGTAAAAGTACATGATCATATCATTTAACTGGTAATAGTTGAAGTAAGGTGGGTGAGTAAGTATTTTGGAGGTAATCAAAAAACAAGTAGGTAGTAATTAATATATTTTAGCCATGAAAAATTGAAAAATAAAAACTTTTTAACAAAAAATTAAACCGACGAAATACGGAACTGAAAAGTAAAAAATAAAATAAACTTTCTCAGTCTCAGTAACTAAGCCCTAAACTAATGTAAGTAACTAATTTTGAGTCGGCGCCAAACAAACAATCAACGAACATCATTAAATAACTTCAAAAAAATTATCAGAATGTCACCGCGCAATTCGATACCATCGTTTTACGCCTTACCTAATTCATTTGCTTGTTTGTTTGGCGCCGACTCAAAATTAGTTACTTACATTAGTTTAGGAGCTTAGTTATTGAGACTAAGAAGGTTTATTTAATTTTTTACTTTTCAGTTCCGTATTTCGTCGGTTTAATTTTTTGTTAAAAAGTTTTTATTGCCTATCACACAAAATTGCTGAATTAAAAGATACTTCTCTATATACTCTTGACATTTCAGGAACTGTATCCGTTTCTCAGTTTTTCGCTGTTTCTTGAAGGTGATCTTTCTCGACTAATGTCATAAGGATGATGAGACCATAGCTTTCTCATGTGATGTATGGGGTCTTTTCCGGATAATGGAGTCAATCCATTACAGCTCTTCCAAATGCAAGATCTTCTTCCAATAAGGGTTTCCACATGTGATCCATATCAGAAAAATTTGTTGATATTCAGTTTTTACCAGATATTGAAATGGAGGCCGATTTTTTTTGTGTTCTCTTTTTGTTATTGGGTTCTTTGGTTAGAATTGTCGTTTCATTGGACATAGTTTTTTTCCGTAATTTCAGGAGTTCCATTATTGTGTTTACATCCATCATTGTTCCATCTTTCAATGATGTGTTCTTTCCTTACTTCGCTTTCGCAATTTCTCAAGTTTCATTTATTGAAACATTTCTAAAAAGACTTACAACGTCGAAACTCACTAAAGGGTTTCCATCTTAGATTTGTAATACTTCTAGTTTATGTATGAAATGAGGGGTGTTTTCAAATTGTGAAAGGTTATAATCTCAAAAAACGTGTCAAGAAATTTATTGTGATCTATACCAAATCATGTTAGTGTCACACAGTAAGAGAATTTTCTGTTAGAATTACCGAATGTTCTTCATTAACAATCATCAACTTTTCTCAGTGTACAATATATATTTTATCGTTATTCCAGTGAACTTTATTACCTATCACGACCACTTCAGTGAAATAGCAGGTAATAAAGAACGACCGTAGAATAATTTCACTGAACGAAATTACTCTTGACAAATGCTCGAGCAAAAATATTCAGAAATCCTCAGCCGAGATTTGAAATGTAAAAACTGAAACCAATTCCGCAGTTATCAGATTCAAAACTTTATTAACTTGGACAGCAGCGGTGCTGCTGCTCGAATAGCTCTCACTTTAGACGCGATAAAAAACTTAATAAACCGTCTTTTAAATTGAGTCTGACTCTATAAGAAATCCAACAGGATCTGACCTCAGTTATAAATTGATCGAAGCCTTATTGGAAATAACTAATTTGGAATTTCGCTTTGATGGTGATTGAGGTTGGATATAGTTAACAACTTCATAACACCAATTCAAACGGATATTTCAGACGTAATAACGGATGTTTGTTGCACGGCAAACCACCCTAATTCTGATGGAATCGGAATTGACCTACTTACATTTCTTCGATGAAGTCGAAAACATGGAAATGGGACAGAAAATAAATGGCATATATGAATTCAACTGTTGAGTAGTCAATTTCTGTGAAATAATGTTTTTTACACGCTTTATATTAACTTCACTTGTATGTTTGTTTGTTTGTAACCGACTCCTTTGTGCGCGATTTTGACCCACTTCCAGACGTCCGAATTACTTGAAATTTGGCAGGTGCACCTAAAGAAACTTTTGTGTGGTAAAAAACCGAAATGGCGGCTCCAATATGGCGTACGAGTTTTGTGATTATAGTCCGATTCGCTTCAAAATTGGTATGTGGGGGTTTTTGGGGTCGAATATTATGATTCTTTGTAAAATTGAAAATTCAAGATGGCGGCTTCAAAATGGGGCCGAGTTTTGTGATTATGGTCTGATTCTATTCAAAATTGGTATTGATGGTTTTCGTGGTCGGAGATTATGATTCTTCCATCAAAATTCAAGATGGCGGCTCCAAAATGGTGGACGAGTTCTGTGATTATGGTCTGATTCTATTCAAAATTGGTATGTGGGGGTTTTTGGGGTCGAATATTATGATTCTTCTGTGAAAATTGAAAAATTCAAGATGGCGGCTTCAAAATGGCGGCCGAGTTTTGTGATTATGATCTGATTCTATTCAAAATTGGTATGTGGGGGTTTTTGAGGTCGGAGATTATGATTATTTTGTCAAAACTGAAGGATGATGGCGGCTCCAAACTGGCCGCGAGTTTTGTGATTATGGTCCGATTCTATTCAATTTCGGAAGGTAATAGTTGAAAAAATTTAATAATAATAATAATAGTTTGAAAAACTGAAAACGCGTTAATAGAAAACTAAACTAAAAAGTCGAAAATAAATAATAGTCAATGATTACATAGTAAATTACACACCTAGGGCAGTAAAGTAAGAAATGTCTCAGATCACAGGTAATTGTTGGCCGAGGCAATACCATGCACCCCACGCTTCTTTTAAAGTATAATACGTTTTTTTTCTTGTTTTCTATTTTTTTAGTCTGGTTTTTTTCAATTCAAATGAATAAAGGAACATACAGTTCTTATATCAACATGTGTGTGCGAAAATAATGTGATTTTTCTTTTGTTAAGTGACTGTAATTTGACTAGAGAAATTACGGTAGATTTTCCGTTCCAAATTACCTGAGATATGTTTCAACTTTTTGTTTGAATACATTGATTCTTTTTTGTTCTCCTACTCCAGTTGTCAAAATAAACACGCTGACCCGAGGTGAGTATAAAATCTTCATCGTGTGAGTTTTATATTCCTGACGGACATAGTTTGAAACAACTGAAAAACGGGCTTTTATAGAAAACCAGACTAAAGAAATAGAAAATAAGAAAAAAAATTATTTTATCTTTAAAGAAGCGTGGAGTGCATGGTATTGGCTCGGCCAACAATTACCTGTGATCTGAGACATTTCTCACTTTTACTGCCCTAGGTGTGTAATGTACTATATAATTATTGATACCATGCACCCCACGCTTTTTTTTCAATAAAATAAATTTGTTTCTTATATTATATTTTTTAGTCTGGTTTTCTATAAAAGCATGATTTTAGTTTTTTTAAACTATCATTTATCACCTACTTCTTGGGGTGGTTTATTTATAAAAGCGTATTTTTTCAGTTTTTTTCAAACTATTATTCTTCTACTTTTTTGCAAATTAAAAAATGGAATAATCTTATCAAATTAGGTAATCATAATCTCCGTCCCCAAAAACCCCCACGTACCAATTTTGAATAGAATCAGACCACAATCACAAAAATCGGCAGCCATTTCAAAGCCCCCATCTTGAATTTTTCAATTCTACAGAAGAATCATAATATTCGACCCCAAAAACCCCCACATACCAATTTTGAACACAATCAGACCCTAATCACAAAACTCGGCCACCATTTTGAAGCCACCATTTTGAATTTTTTCCAATTTTCACAAAAGAATCATAATATTCGGACCCAAAAACCCCCACATACCAATTTTGAATAGAATCAGACCATAATCACAAAACTCATCCAGCAACTTGGAGCCGCCACTCCCATTTTTTCAATCCTCAGATACCAATTTTGAAGCGAATCGGACCATAATCACAAAACTCGTACGCCATATTGGAGCAGCCATTTTGTTTATTTTCCGCACGAAAATTCCTCGATGCATTATCACCGGAATTATGTACACCTGCCAAATTTCAAATCATTCGGACGTCCGGAAGTGGGTCAAAATCGCGCCCAAAGGAGTCGGTTACAAATAAACAAGCAAACATATAAGTGAAGCTAATATAAAGCGTGTAAAAACTGTAACTCGACTACGGAAAAAAATAACTATAATTAAAGGAAAAAAGTTCAAAACCTCCCACTCGACTAGTCTTTTGATATGTTAGATATTCCTGATTATTCAGTTCTATTGAAATCTTCTGGCAGTTTCATATTAATAAAGTTTTAATTCAATTCAAATGCCGTGGTCGTGCGTTGTCAACTACAAATGAAAACAATGGAAAAGCCGCCAGTCAAGCATAACAAATATGCACGACCAAGGCATTTGAATTAAATCATAACATTAGTGCCTGCCACATTGAAGGTTTCATGGAAGTTACCAAAACTTCACCGAAACTATCATACTCTCTTGAAAGTGGCTTCTAAGTGGTACAGGATGGTTACCGCAACGGTTATGTTCCACGTTTAAGTTTGAAAACCTTAAAAGTGATTTGTTCAGTGGCCATATTGTTTCAGACACCTCGAATGATACTTATGAGTTATAGAACTGTGGAGTGGCTAACATAGGTGGGAATACGTGCGTTTGATGAATACCTCATTTTTTTGTTGTGTTTGTCAGTCTTTGGATGCAAACAGATTATAACGCGTACTTCGTTAACACAGCACTTCATCCATAAATTTAATTTGAAGAATTCGGGAGATATTCAAGCACTCATAGCAACATACTTATACAATATCATGGGATTATGATACGCTTTGTTGACATCCAAAGTCTGACTAAAATTGGGCGCGAGACGTCACACTAAAGGCGCGTATTACGTGACTACAACCATACACATATGAAATTTCAGTTATTCTTTCTGTATGGTGGTAGATTTAATGGTGATTACGTGATAACCACCGAGTCAAAATTGCAATATCAGTTTTCGCCACTATAATGCTGCTTGGGCAGTCACACGCACGCGGTATCGACGTTTCACGACAGCGATTGAGACGGTGATACAAACTCATACTGATACAACCATACACGATATAATTTGTATCGCTATCACGTATCATGTAGCGATACCGATCTCATCATCTCTGGGGTCATTTACTCAATAAGACGATTATAGTCATCAGAACCTAATTTGTTTTTTTCTCTTTAATTTATTTCATTTATCCCAAACCGAGTGAAAGGTTTGAATTTTTTTCCTTTAATTATAGTTATTTTTTCTGTAGTCGGTTTCAGTTTTTCAATTTCTGTTTTTTGGCATCATGAATCGTCAATACTCAAGTGTACCAACTAATGGAATTTCAAATTACTGATCACAATCAATACAAACATGCATACATACATAGACTGCTATAATCACAACCTGTCCGTTTGCCTTTGCTATAATCGAGTAGTTATGAATAAAAACACCTACCGAGAAACAACTGAAATGTAAAAGTGAAGGTGTCTGAAATTATTTCTCTTTCCTATCGAATCGAATTGGATTTCAAATGAAAGGGGAGAAAATTCTGGATTCTAAGTGTGGTACAATATTAAATATAAAATATACCTAGTCTCGGTATTCTTTCTATACACTTATGTGATTTGACCATCACTTGTTTCGAGTACGTTACATCAATTTTCTCATGAGGTTATTTTCCATTTGGTGAGTGATCTACCAAGGAATTTCGACACCTAGTGTTATAAGAGACACTAGCTATAAAACGAATAATTTGGTTTGCGAGATAAATACATCATTGAAACAGGTGGATAGCCCTCAGAAACATATTCCGTATTTTAATCGTGATTCGGCCTGAGCATGGTATAACATCATCAATTATTTTTCCCTCAGAAATGTTCTCATGTTTTTGAATAGATAGCTGACAGTCCAGTCTCCAGTCAAGACACCCATCAATGTATAGGCCTAGAAACCTTACATATGGTACATTTTTCAAAACTTCATTATTAATATTCACATGAATGGTAGGCACTTGTTTTTACCTTTTATGAAAATGCACTGACTGAGTGTTTTATCTGCATTCAGATGTAGTGAGTTCATGCAGTACCAGTCATACAGACTGGAATGAACTTCATTACATCTTTTTTCCAAGGAATAGTTAGATTCTTTCGAGATGAGTATGGACGTATCGTCCACATACAACGTGAAATGTATAGATGGGCTCGCTCTAACGATATCATTTACGTATATTAGAAACAATATTGGGCCCACTACTGGCCCTTGGGGCTACACTGATGTCAAGATAATCGCTCAGTCACCCTTGGAAGACTAACTACTGGCGACGTGCGTACAAATATGATTCAATCAATTCCAAGGCAAGTCCTTGAACACCAATTTAGGTAATGTTTTTTTGTTAGGATGTAATGGTTTACGCAGTTGAACGCCCTGCTGAAATCACAGAAGATCCCAACAGGGTACTGGCCTGCATCAACCAGACTAATCAGGTTTTCATAAAAAGAGTGAACAGCAATGTTTGTCGAATTGGTTTGCTTGAAATCCATGCTGGTTATCGGTTATTACATGATTCTGTTTCGAATGAGAATTTAGCCTCTCTATAAATACGCATATTCGAATATTTTTGAAAATATGGAGGGAATAGTTATGGGACGATAATTAGTAACCTGCTTTGAATCACCTTTTTTCAGAATTGGAACGACTTGGCTAGTCTTTGGGCAATCGGAAAAATCACCGTTTGAAAACGAAAGGTTGACAAGATAGTTCAGAGGAGATATTATAAAAAAAACAACCTTCGTTGGCAAAAATGCTGGTATGTCATTAAAGCCATAAAAACTATTATTTTTCAATTTATTTTGTAGTAGTTCATATAGTTCCATTTGTGTATAAGGATACAATACCTGGGCGAGCGAGATTTGCTCGGTGTAATTTTTATGTAAAATCATGTTTTTTTTCGGAGAAGATTATTATTTAGATACGATTCACATACTCATTTCATATGAATATTTTGTAATCTTACCTAGTGCACAGGTTGCTTACGAATACACATTTGGAATAAACCGCGAGCGCGGCTTTTTATAGTGATATCATTCAAAATGGTTTCTGTCTCATTTTTCTACGCCAAACCATTCAAAAGTTAACTATAAAAAGCCGCACTGGATTCAATAATTGCTCATTTGAAGTAATAAGATGAAAACATTGTTTTCGTAGAGTTCGAGGGTTCATTAACAGAATCCATAGCAGAACCACACGGTATATTCTTAATTATATCAAGTTGGGCATTTTTAGGATTCGAATCATAATTCTAAACCATAGCGGGTGTCTTCCATTGCAGACTTTTTTCCACATATCATAGGGATAGTTTTCATTTACCAGAAGTGTCCAAATTGCAATGCAGTTATAAAATATTTTCGATGAGTGATTTTCTTGAAAATGTTTTCGTTATTGAAAGAAGTTTCCATATAAGAACACCTGCCTGAGTTACCAATGAAATAAAAAGTACGATCGAGACAATCTTTCTGATGAGTGTTTTCGATTTGCGAATTCAATTTCCAAGACCAAACGAAAAATAAGAGATGAAAGATATTTACCAGAATGTTAAAAACATAATTTGTTATCCCTTTCTCTCCCAAAGCAGTCAATTTATAATCAGCTGATGAATCCATCCACATTCCATCCAATTCACACCAAATGATATGCAGATGTAACCCATAATTGAGTACGGCTCTGGCAATGCAAATTAAAAGTAAACAAACTTGAAGCACAGAAGTTGTCTGAAAAAGGATGCCGTGTCTCCAGCTGAACTTATGTTTGACTTTATCTTCACAATGAAAATATTTGTTCACCTTAAATTCTATGCTAACTCTGCAACTCTATCTCCTCTCAAAGACATTTTATTGGTCGTCATTAAAATTTGTCGTTTGTTTTCGTCCGAAATGTGATGAGACATCATACATTTTTATTTCTCCGAGTAGTGCACATGTGTTTCATCTCATAGTGGCTAATAAAAGCTGGAGCTGCGACTCCAAATTCTTGTGGACCAGGAATAGAAAGACAAAACACATATTCACTTCGTCTGTTGATAAACTTTTGTGTTTTCGGTTTTGCTATTCATCCTAATTCCTGGGCCCCTTCAAATAATATGTTTACCAAGATATTGTAATATCTGTCAGTTAAAATGATGTTGAATTCACCAAAAAACACAATATTTGGATCAATAAGTTAATATTATTCTCTGTCAGAAGACAGAAATATACTGAAGTGTCGCTCAAGTTACTGATAATGAATATGAATGATGAACTAGTGTCCAATACACTCAATAGTGTTAGATTTTCAAGCATTTATTTCGACGAAAATCTCAATTGGAGAAATCGCTTACATCCAAATTAAATGCGTTAAAGTATCTTTTCATCTATATGAGAGATATTCTGAAAATCTCACATATTCGTAGTTAATACCTATTGCGCAAAAGTAAATTCATATATACTCTACAGCATTCGTATCTGATATAGTGTTTCAGCTGCTTCTGACGTATTTGTAGCTCAAATACGAATGATAATGAACCAAATTTGGTGTTGGGTTCCATGCAGACAATTCTTCGTTGATATTTTTAATTACTTTTTGTCCAGTTTGTACATTCCTGAGATGTGTATATATGTTTTCAGAAACAAAAAACCTCTTGTGCAAAAAAGATATTCACGATCACAATACCCGCCAGGAATGAAAATGGAACTCGAGATCATGGTGGCCCTGTAATTTCTCAAGTCATCAACGATTTTTTTGTTGACTCTGTCAAATTACTAATCAATTATACTAAGCCAGTTGGAAATGTGCATAACGACATAAAAACAAACTCTTCTCTTCTTCACCCATTTGACAAAACTGAACTTCTCGATATTTATAAGTCTACATCATGTAAGAACTCTAGCGCCATTGATGAATTGCCTGTTGAAGTCTTATTGCTGTTGCTGAACTTATCATCGTACCACACACATACTTCGTGAATTCATCATGCCTTGAGGGTCTCAAAGACGTCATTGTTGTTCCGGTTCACAAAAAATATTATAAGCCTTAATCTCCAACTACAGAGGTGTAACATTGCTGTCTTCATTCTCTACATTGTTCGAAAAATTATTTCTGAACAGAGTTGTATCTTTCGGTAATGAGTATAACTCACTCTCTGAGAGCCAATATGGATTCCAAGCTGGTTCATCAACTCAAGTTGCTACTCTTTCTCTGGTCGATCATGTTGATGATGGTGAAAAAACTTTAGTATTCTTTTCGATTTGTCTCGTGCATTTGACACCATCGGTCATGAACTCCTTGATAAACTTTACGACCTTGGTGTTCATGGTCAAAGTCTTAAATGGATATAAACTTATTTAACTGGCAGAACTCAATCTGCTGAGGTTAGGCTCAAATCGCCAACAATATTTTTCTGAGAATCGTAACATCTCAACAGGTGTCCCCCAAGGTAGTGGTAGGTAGTTTCTTTCATTCGTAAATGACATCTCTGAGATTAATCGACCACATTCGTCTACACAGTTTGCTGATGACACGTCCTTCATATTTAGTTCTGCACTATATAAAGTGCTGTCTGATCGGGCTGGTATTGCAGTTGCAAATATGCGAAATTACCAGGAACGGCCTTGTACTAAATAGAAACAGAACGAATACAATTGTTTTCTCTCTAAGAGAAATGGACTGCAATATATTGGTAAGAACCAATACTAAATCTTTTGTACAGGAAATATCAGTGGAGTTCCTAGGGTTGAACATTGACTCCCAATTATCCTGGAATGACCATATCGTCTCTATTTGGAAATCTTAGAAATTCTGTCCCCATCAATATCTCACCAAGCTATTACTATGCCTATGTTCACTCGATATTACTCAGTCTGCTATGGTAACTGCAGTAGATTGAGTGATTTGTGAATTTGAAAAAAAAATAAGGATAATGTGTTTCACAAAATATGGTGATCCTTGTAAGCAGTTATTTACTGAATTACGAATTCTAACTGTGATATCCATGTAGAAGCAAACAGATTCTACCCGCCTTGCTACTGGTTATACAAAATTATAATTTAATAGTCCCTATTCACAACGTAACTTCTGTATCTAACGGACCTCATATCATGTCTATAAAATTATATAATAAACTTCCATTATTTATTAAGAACATTTGTAATCTCATTAGTTTCAAAAATAGTGTTGAAAATTTCATTTACAAAGAGGCCTTTCACTCAAGAGATGAATATTTTCAAACTGGTTTGTTGCTTGACATCATGAATGTTTGCTTATGTTTCACTTGTTTTATGTGATTCTCTTCTACAACTCCCATTGAATTCTCACATGTACATCTAATTTTTGTGACCTAATTTCAAACTGCCATTTTATTTATCTTTTTTGTATTTGACGATTTTCATGCTTGTAATGTCTCTGGAAATAAAAATATTGTATTGTATTGTAAAAGTAACTTCGTTCACCTAGAACTAAGAAAAAAGTAACCTATTGTTCATCAGATTACATGGGTCCTAAATTACTCAACAAGCTGCCTTTCTATATCAACTCGCTGGGAAAACTCAAATCTGTCCTGAAGAAGTTTTTATTTATAAATGTTTTTATAGCTTGAATGAACTTTGTATA
The DNA here is from genome assembly GCA_018342105.1 of Gonioctena quinquepunctata. NCBI lineage: Eukaryota > Metazoa > Arthropoda > Insecta > Coleoptera > Chrysomelidae > Gonioctena > Gonioctena quinquepunctata. Next base: position 64,953 of record JAFIRS010004466.1, read on the forward strand.
TGAAAGGATTTCATTTTGTGCAATGAACATCGGGTTTATCAAAAAATTGTAACGTCTATTGCATATACCCAGAACTTTTTACATTGTTGAAATGTCAATATGGAAAAATAAATATATTTTTTTTCCGGTAGTAGTAGTAGTATTTTATTAATCACCAACCTACATGAATTTATAAAAGCATACAATAGAAAAAATGGGCGATTAATATAGGTAAGAGGAAAGGTTTGTCAAACCGAGTCTTATTACTGAATTTATATCAGCGGAAACATATGTATTGATGATTCACTCAAGTTTTTGGAAAACTTATCTGCGAAACATCAATATCGTAATTCTTTCCTTTGAAGAAGGTCAAGATATAATATATTTTGAGATACTCGAGCAAACATTATAATGCTTATATTTCCAAATAGTATTAACAATATCAATATTAGTGAATAATATTCTTAGTATACTACAAAGAAAGACATTTTAAATATAAAATGTAAAAGTATAAAAAAAAAAAAAAAAAAAAATTTTATAAAATACAAAATACACACTCGTGTTAAATTAAAAGTATTCAATGTGCTAGGTGGGGATGTAAAAATAATGTGAAAATTGAGAGATTAATTCAGTAAAATTTGTTCATAGTATTGTTATATTTTCGTTTTTGAGCCATTTTATCACTGGAATCTTGAATAACTCAAACACATATTCCGTTTTTATATGATCTGGAGCAAGATTGAATAATTTGGTATTTGATCTTTGTCATTTTCGGTATATCTAGGCTACTCGCTTTCAGTCGGGTTTCATGTCCATGTTGATGATTCTTGAACTTATTTCTGTTGTGAAATATAAATAATAATGATTGTTTAAAGTAAAGATATCTCAAACTCATCAGTTCAAAATATTGGACTATTTGTGCCGATGGGAAACGAAAATTTAAATTAAAGATAATTTTGAGAAATCGTTTCTGTAATACCATAAGCGGTTGTACAGTTGTACTATAGACCCCACCCCATCCTAGATTTCCATACATTAAGAGGAACTAACGAAAAATATGTACTGCGCAGATCATTGATACTTAGTATATTTTTGAGTGTTCGAAAAACATACAAAAGGGCTCTGAGTCTTTTACAAAGATAGTCTTTATGTATTCTCCATTTTAGATTTTGGTCAATGTGTATTCCGAAATATTTAACTGAACTGGATTTTTTCAGAGTTATTTTCTCAATTCTGCTGGTCAAATGAATAATGATGTTTTGTGCATTAGGAAAATCATGACTGTTACTACAAAAGAAAATGTAAGATGTTTCATCAATATTTATTGTCAGGAAAATATCATCAAGCCAATTAACTATAGTGTCAATATCGTTCCTTGTATGACATATTACATCTTCCCAGGTTGTTCCATCAATTATTAGCACTGTATCACCAGCATATGAGACCAATTTTCCAGGAATATCAATGGATAACATATCATTCAGATATAATATAAACAGGATTGGCCCTAAAACAGTACCCCGCGGAACTCCGTATTTAATTTCTAATGGGTCGCTCGGTACGCCGTCTATTTTAACCATTTGTACTCTTCCATTGAGGTAGTTTCTGATTAGATCATTTGCCAGACCTCTTTTGCCAAAATTATTCAATTTCGACAGTAATTTTTCATGACTAATGGTGTTGAATGAACTTTCACTGAAAAGATACAGTGTGATTTTTTTTGTGAAATTACAAATGTTTTACAATACAACATATGAGTGAAATTACAAATCCGTGTATTGCCAATACAAGATATAATACAATTCGAGCAATATACCAAGACATGTGAAAAAACCTACTGAGATGAGTCGTAATTTTACTATCTTCATGTAGTAACCCTCCACGTATTGAAATTTTTACCGAAATGTTGGTCAGTTTCCAATCAAAAGTTTTTGAAATTTACTAACATTGTGACTTGATTTACTACAATTTTTTGTGAAGTTACAAAAATATATTAAAACTGAAACTACATTGAAAATATGCAAATATTTTCAGTATTTTTATAACTCTGACTTGAAAATTACATGATGTATTGTAATTTAACTGAAAAACTGTATTTTTGTTACGCATTTCGTATTTTTTTTTTAATTTACAAATATTGTTGTGATTTGATTTAGAACAATTTTTTTAAATTAAATAATTTATTGAAACTGAAATTACTCTGATGTCATTGAAAATATACCAATATTTTCAGTATTTTTATAATTCTGACTTGAAAATTACATAGTGTATCGTGAGTCATTGAAAATTTACAAATATTTCAAGTATTTCCACATCTCTCACTTGAAAATTGCATAATTTATTGTAATTTTACTAAAAAAAAAAAAAAATCCCATGCGTTTTGTAATTTTACCGAATTGTTGGTCGGTTTCCAGTCAAAAGTTTTTATAATTTTCAAACATTGTCTGTGATTTGATTCTCTACTCAGATTTACGCACCAAACGTTGCTGACCTGTGCGTGTTGGAACTGTGCCTTTTGTCTTTCCGGCTTTTCGGGACAATCGGCGTTGACACCGACAAGACAATGCTGCGATTTGGTTACTAAAAATTACTGTTTAGTGTTACTTGAATTAATGAAGCTTTTGGTTACTTCACAGTCCACAAAAAGCAAGAATTTTTCAAATAATAAAATTTTAATAATTCTCATTGGTAAAACTTGTGTTATTGAAAAAGTCACCTATTTAAATAGGGAGAAGTTAATAATACTTGTGAGACTATGGCTTAAGTAACTGGAAGAAATTATTGGTCATAATCAAAGTTAAAACAACATGAATTGTTGGAGAGTAATTCAATAAAAATTAATTTTCCATTCGATATCAGTAATTACCCATGGTACTCGCAGCACCAGTCGTCTGACCATTTGTTCGCTTTATTCATCAATTTTGAAGGAGAACCAAATCTTATAGTAAATTTACGGTGCAATATACTGATATCTCAAAACATTTTCAATCAATAATTTTTCTAATTACAAGAACTGTATTGTAATATTACTAAACAAATTTTTGACACATTTTTTGGGTGAAAATGCAACAAATGTGTTATTTTTCATAACTGAGTTGAATCAAATTGTGTAGTAAATTTACAATGTAGCAGTCCAAAATAACAAAATATTTTCCATCAAATTTGTTTAATAAAATTTGTTACTAAATTACTAAACAAATTCTCGATAGATGTTTAGTAAATTACAACAAATATTTTGTAATTTCACTAAGTGAAGTTGAAATAAGTCGTGTAGTAAATTTACAAAACTGAATTTTATAATCAGGATATTGTTATGCGTTAAACCTCAAATTTTTTTTTGTAAAATTACTATAGAAATTTTTAACAGTGCAGTTGTACGAATTCACCCCAACTACGCTACATCAAATCATACAACATCCCAGCGGATAATAACTACAAAGCAGATAGATATGTTTGGTGTGAATGTCACATTATTTGAAAAATTTTAAAAGGTTGTTTCAACTATCAAAATACGTATTTAAGGTAGTACCGCCATGAGACAGTTGAATTACTAAAATTTGGCATACGTATTGTTCAACATGTGAGCAACACCTCTATGAGATTTTAACAAATTTCACCATCCCGAACCCGAGATATATATATATAACTGAAGTTGACTCAATTGACACGTAACATATGGACCATGCATAGACAAACAGCACATTATTAATTCTACCGTTAGTACTAAAATCAAGAAGTTTATGAAAAACGGGGATGAGCTAGAGCAGGATATCACAGATATTGTGAAAAAAAAAGTTATTGACCATCTAGTTTGGCAGATATAATCAAAACTAGTCTCGTTATTCAAGATAGTCAGCCTAAAGGGGGGTCGTAGAGAAATGCGGATCGTGCCAGGGGACTTTTCAAAGAAGGACGGGGGACCATTTGAGGGTCTGAACGCGAAAAAAAAACTCCTTCTCCTAGTTGACCCCATCGATTTTAACGATACTCCCCCCTTCTCCCCAAAAAAAAAGTTCAAAAGGAGTACTTCAAAAAATTCCATTGAAGTTTTATCGAAAAACGATTATTTTTTCCCATGACGTATGATTTCTAGCAATAGGGGAGGGGGGCGGCAGGTCTGATTTTTTTTTTGCTGCGCTTTTCGTGGACATCAATTTTTCGAGCCGCCGACTTTCCATAACGAAGAAATTTTCTAGAGTCGATTAGGGGGGCAAGTGCCGCCCTTCAAAAAAAATGTTTTTCACGTTTCAAATAGTTTTTTTTTTTCAAATTTTTCGATTCCGTCGAAAAAAATTTCCTAATTCAACTGTCTCGTGGCGGAACTTCCTTAATGCATTGGTAATTTTGAAATGTACCTTTTCTGTAACTTAGTATTATTAAGTTTACTATACTTACATATCTTAGGTATAGTCCATCCAATATCAATTGCAGAAGCTGTTTCTATAGGTAGCAAATAAAAACTTACTTCGCTAACACGAGCGTATATGCGAAGAAACGGAACGAAAAATAATGTGTACTACTCGTAAACATTCTCCGTCAGCAAAGGGAAGATCAAAAGAGCCGATAGTCAACGTGGACTTGAGTGACGGATGTCTGTTCTACAACCGATTCGTCTGGGCCAATCAAGTCGGACATCAATGCTTGAAGGAGTGTCTATACGATGGGAGATCATAAATCACGCGATATATTTGTGTTTTAATAGCTCTGAAAGATTAAAAACCAGTAGCGTCTGTGGTCTTGGTGTGTGCCGATCGAAATACGTTTTAGGATATAATAATAACCTACATCAAACAAGGAAAGAAATTTTTTTTTCTCAATGTATTTGTATGAATAAAAGCTTGTCTTTGATTTTTTTTCAATTTTCATTATTTATGAATGTGACATCTCATTTTACATCCTGTATTTTAATATTTCAATTTTGAAACAAAATATGGTTGTTGTTGATAATTTTGGAATGTGTCAGATTCACTTGTTAATTTGTAATTTAGAATAAAAAGATTCAATAGAGAAAAAGGTTTCAATAAGCCGAAACATTGGTCTTCGAGCCCGATTAGCTACAGTTATGGAGCAGGAAAATGGAATTAAAGATGCCCGACCAAGAAGAGAGAGTGCTGGTATGAACCGAAGTTTGGCCGCTGACTATGTGTGGCCAATAGGGTTTGGTACAGGAAACACAGATTTTGGTAGTTCCTTACCAATTACAGAGAGTAGCAGTGAACCTCCTCTTAGTGCAGAAAGATATTTATTGCCCGTAATTCCCGAAAATCAGTCCATTATTGTTGAAAGTGTCAAGAAAAGTGACAAGACAATTATTGAAACTGAAATGAAATCAGTTAAGTCACTGAGCCAACATTCAAGTAGAAAAAGTGTAAGGAGCAGAATTTCTAAACCATCTTTTCAAGCTTCTCAAGTCTCTTTAGCGTTACAAAAGAAAAGACTTGCACTCCAGGTGGAAAAAGAAAGACAAGAACTGGAACGAATGAAGCATAACTTAGGAATAGAAATAGAGAAGGAACAGAGAGAAATCGAAAATAAAATGAAAATTCTGCACATGGAACATGAATTGAGAAATGCAGAGATAGATTTTGCTGAAGAAGAGGAACAATCCGATGATCAGTCCTTGCCGAGAAGTGAACTTGAGGGCAAAATTGAAAACCTTCATCCTTCTATGGCTGAATGGGTCAGCAGAACAGTTCCAGACCCACTACCGAAAGAAAGTAATCCCGAAGTCCTTGAACAGCCTCGAAATGAAATACAGCTGCTTTGTGAAACAATTTCGAATGTTGTGAAAACCATTGCACCATCTGGCCATGACAAATTATCGACCAGATATATTGTTGACAAAGACTTTCCAATATTTGATGGGAATCCTGCGGATTGGCCTCTGTTCTATCACAGATTTCAACAAATTTCCAACATGTGCAACTACAGTGCAGATGAAATTATCGTCAAATTGCAAATGTGCCTCAGAGGTGAAGCGGAGTCAGCTGTTTCGGGAATGTTATTGACGTCCACTAATGTGAGTTTAATCATGGACACATTACGTATCCGATTTGGAAGACCCGAGTATGTCATAGAAGTTATGATTACAAAGATCCGAGCCATTCCAGCGATAAAAGACACCAACATCGAGAGGCTTATCCATATTTCAAATGAAGTTAAAAACCTTGTTGCGACCATGAAAGCTTCGCTGTCTCTGGACTATCTCAAAAACCCGCAACTGCTGAAAGACCTTGTAGCTAAGTTGCCTGATATATTGAGACTGAGATGGGGCGAAGTTATAATGAGAAAAGGTGGTAGTGTGTGTTTAGAAGACTTCTCAACCTGGATCAGTGAAATGGCTACGGCCGCGTCTTTTGTGAGTTTCCCAAAGCAATTTACCGCAATAGAAAACAAATTCGGTCCAAAAAGACAATTCAATCCTAGTAGAAATGAGACTGTTCTCAATACGGACTTCAAAAGAAAAAACACATGTTTTTATTGTGAAAATACTCACAAAGAATACGTCTGTCCTACAATGAAGTCAGATGATATTGAGAAGGAAACTTTCAAAGGGGTAGGAAATCGATATGAAATTGGTCTTCTCTGGAAGTCTGACGATGTGGTACTGCCCGAAAGCAAGTCAGTGGCATTTCAACGCCTGAAATGCATGGAACGAAAATTCCTAAAAAATAACAACTTTGCTCTCGAGTATTGCCAGAAAATCCAAAGCTATATTGAGAAAGGTCATGCTAGAAAACTGAGTCCGCAGGAAGCTGAAATTGAAAATCCCAGAACGTGGTATTTGCCTCACTTTTCTGTTGAAAATCCTAACAAGCCAGGAAAATTCAGATTGGTGTTTGATGCAGCGGCTAAATCTAATGGAATCAGCTTGAATGATAATTCGTTAAGTGGGCCAGATTTACTTCAACCTCTAACATCGGTTTTGTGGAAATTCAGACAACGCAAATTTGGATTCTGTGGAGACATACGAGAAATGTTCCACCAGGTGCGAATTCGTGAAGCTGATCGATGTGCCCAACGATTTCTGTGGAGAGGCCTTGATTTTAGTCGGCCACCCGATACATTCGAAATGATGGTGCCACATGCTCGCCTGTCTATGCACAATATGTCAAAAATCTCAATGCTATCGAACAATCTCCTTCAGAAAAAATTTCCAATACTATAATCTCGAAATTTTTCGTTGACGACTACCTTGATTCTGTTGATACTGAGGAAGAAGCCCTAAGCAAGATCAAGATAATATGTGAAGTACATGAACTTGGAGGATTTCAACTAGTAAATTGGTCTTCCAATTCCAATTTGGTGCGTGAGAGTCTTCCTGATGAAGTTTTGGAAAAAAAGAAGTTGTATGATAACAAGAATGCAGCTCAAAGAGTTTTAGGAATGTGGTGGGACTCCATTACTGATGAACTTCTGATAAAGCCAAATTTTTTAATAGATATGGAGATAAAATTTACAAAACAGCAGGTTTTGCGGTATATTATGTCTGTTTTCGATCCCCTGGGACTTCTTGTATTCTTCACTGTCAGGGCCAAAATTCTAATGCAAGATATCTGGCGTGGAGGCATCGGTTGGGATGAAAATCTACCGCCAAAACTTCAACAAATTTGGAAAAACTGGCTGACTGAACTGAAGAAAGTTGCAGAAATCAAAATTCCCAGATGTTACTCTTTAGAAATTCCCCTTTCAATAAAAAATGAGCTCTATGTATTCTGCGACTCAAGTCAAAAAGCTTTTGCAGTGGTTGTTTATTTGAGAGTCGTCACAGAACGTACCATTGATGTCAGTTTGGTAACTGCAAAATCCAGAGTTGCCCCTCTCAAACAGTTATCGATTCCTCGCCTCGAATTACAAACAGCTGTAATGGCCAGCAGACTTTCTTGTGCAGTAAGAAAAAACCTAGAAATTGAAATTCACCGACAAATTTCCTGGACGGACTCGAAATGTGTGTTACTCTGGATAAGGAGTGATGGAGGACGATACAAGCAGTTTGTTTCACACCGTGTGGGGGAAATTCAGGAGTTAACGAATACAGAAGATTGGAAATGGGTACCAACGAACGAGAAGATAGCAGACGAAGCAACAAGGGAGACGACCAAACAGAAGTTCGATGTTTTGAAAAAAAAGTGGTTTTATGGTCCTGAATTTTTGCAGAATTCTGAAGAAAATTGGCCAAATGAAAAAATCAGAAATGATGAAGAAATTCACACAAGTATGTTAGAGGTAAAAAATGAGTTTGTGGCTATCATATTTCGGAAAATTAGAAATCCCATTCTTAATATCAATGAATTTTCCAAATGGATTCGATTGATCAGGACCACAGCATGGGAGATTTTCGAAAATGTTGGTTCAGAAAATCAGGAATTACCAGTCAAAATCCGAATTCCCAGAAAATCTCTCAGTTGCTGAAATACAAGCAGCTGAAAAATACTGGATAAAAGAATCCCAGTGTTCGAGTTCCCATGAAGACATCCGAAGACTAAAGGAAGGCAAGCCACTTCATAAAAAAAGTCGACTGAAACAATTGAATGCAGTCCTGGATGAAGAAGGAATAATGATTTTGGATGGAAGAACGAACTTAGCATATTGTTTGGAATATCATGCGAAAAAACCATTTATTCTGTGCCCGAAAAATAGGTTCACCGTACTTCTTCTGCAGTATTACCATGAAAAGTTCCGATATCAAGGTGTGGAAATGATCCTGAATGAAATTCGCCGAAAATTCTGGGTGATCGATGGAAGAGCTGCAGTCAAGTCTACATTTGCTCACTGTCTGAAATGCAGAACATCCAAAATCAAGCCTTCCGTTCCAATAATGGGTCAATCACCTACTGTTAGACTGACTCCTGGAATACGTCCCTTCATCAATGTTGGCATGGATTATTTCGGACCCCTTCAAGTGACTATCGGCATGCGCAGAGAAAAAAGATGGGGAGTCCTATTCACTCGTATGGCTGTGCGAGCTATACATTTGGAGGTTGCACATAGTTCAACAACCGACTCAGCAATAATGGCCATAGGGAGGATGATGGCCCGCAGAGGAAAACCATCAACCATCATTTGTGACAATGGTACGAATCTGAGGGGAGCTTCCGAAGAACTTCGCAAAGCCTTAGCAGAAATGGACAAATCTACTTTGAATGATACTATGGTCTCTGAAGAGATATGTTTCAAATTCATTCCACCTGCTTCACCACACATGGGATGTGCCTGGAAGCGACTGATTGGGGCAGTTAAGAAAATCATTGGAGCTGTTTTATATTCTCAATCGCTAAGATACGAAACCCTACTGACGCTATTCGCAGAAGCAGAAGATATTATTAATAGCCGTCCATTGACCCACGTTTCAGTAGATCCGACAGATCCAGAAGGGCTTACTCCTGATCATTTTTTGATAGGCGTTGGAAATCAAAATGGAGCACCGTGTGTAACGGACTCAGGAAAGATTCTTAGAAAAGAATGGAGGAAATCTCAGATGTTAGCGGATTTTTTCTGGTCTAGGTGGGCCAAGGAATATCTACCGAAACTGACCAAGAGATCGAAGTGGACAGATGATAATGAGCCGATGAAGGAAGGTGATATCGTCATTATTGTGAATGATAAAGCAGCTAGAAACTCATGGACCATGGGAAAAATTGAAAACCTGTTTCCTGGACCTGATGGGCGAGTGAGAGTTGCTGATGTGAAAACGAGAACTTCCACATATCGTAGACCAGTAAGCAAGTTATGCAAGATGAATCTGGATAATGAAGAAAAATAAGTTTTCTCATCGGGGGGAGAAATGTGAACTCTCATTTTACATCCTGTATATATATATTTTAATATTTCAATTTTGAAACAAAATATGGTTGTTGTTGATAATTTTGGAATGTGTCAGATTCACTTGTTAATTTGTAATTTGGAATAAAAAAGATTCAATAGAGAAAAAGGTTTAAATAAGCCAAAACAATGAAGTATTTTTTAAATCTTAAAATATCTGAATAAAATTAGTTATCTCCGCCACTGCTGCGCAATTGATATTTTTATGTGAATAAATTAATGAATATTAACGGGTTCTACGAGTACTACCCTTATTTTCCATACGATGATATATGATTATATGATGAGAGGGCGGGGAGAAATAATGCTTCCGTATAAGAAATTTCAGCTACATATTTCCCCTGCACATGATCATGCAGATGTCCATTTTCGAACAAATACTCCAAGTGTAACCACATTTCGACTAGACTGTAATATCACTGTATAATTTCCGTTTACCTGTCTATACCCTCCCGACGAGGTGCCAGAATGCATATGCTATTCTGTTGATTAAAGAGGGCGCTATTAGCGCCATCGATCTTAGTGGCATGACTAATTCCAGACGGGTGTTCTATTAGAAAGCCGCACGGGCTACAGCTGTGTCCCCATTTATCTACGCGATGGGGTACAACACGAGATTTTTAGATAATAACTGCGCGGGGTTGATGTGGAATTGATGTGTTTGTATGACGAATCGCAAAATGGATTAATGAATGTCTAGACACGTACGAAATACGTGAAATTACGAGATAACACACAAACAAACTCATGAAATGTGGTCAATATTGATTAGATGTCAATCTAACTCAACATGGTGGAAAGGAAAACATATTTAAATAAAAATTCAAATCAGTTTATTTTCTTTTCCCAGGAATATGATTTTTTTGAATAAGTTTAATGATTCAGGGTTATTCATTGAGAAATGCGCATAGAGTAAGGGTAGATGGAGGACACCGAGGTACTTCTAAATAACCTATATTTTTTGGGTTTATCGTCCTTCATAACCAAGATACAGGGTGATTTAGTTCCCCATTTTTTCAATTAATCGGTACTTATGAACCACCCTACACATTTCTGTAATATTTGGTTAGTATGTTCTCTGTCCATAATAAAAAAAAGTCTTATTGAAGGGCCTGCCTTAAAAAAATTCATGAGTAGGTTTCGAGTCAAAACAACACCCTGTATATAAAAATTTTAAGACCAAATGTATTTGGTGTTTCCGCATATAACTTTTCTACTTCTTAGCCTTGAGTCAAATCTAGATGTTTCGATAATGAGGTGGCACAAAGTTGAATTTTTCCCCAAATGGTACTCTACCAGCGTTAATCCATAAAATCATCAACTATTTCTTATTCTCCTAATTTCTGGATCTCAATCTTATTGAAAAACAAGAGGACATGTCCGTATTTGGGACAAATTATTATTATCAATAACTATCTTTCAAACACCCTGTATGCGTGAAAAAATTATCATAACATTTGTTCAATGCGCTACATTTGAAAAAAAAAATATGGAAAAGAGGAAAAATGCCCATTCCGAAAAAAGCATACCTTTATTTCAAACAAAAATAACGTTGCTACAAATTGTATTAAGTTCAACCAAAAGAATTAGACACAAAAAAATAGTAAGCAACATAACTTATAACAGTTGTTCAGAGTGGCCTGCATTTTGCTCAATACATATCCGTGCTCTCCAAGTAAGATTTGTAATTGACTTTCTAATCATAGCTTGGTCAGTTCTCAGTTCGTCGCATGCATCCCCAATTCTCTGTAGAAGGTCCTCTCTAGTGTTTACTTCAGTTGAATAAACTTTTGATTTCAAATAACCCCAAATATGGTAATCGAGTGGATTAAAATCGGGCTACCTTGCAGGCCAATTGTGTGGTCCTCCTCTGCCTATCCATAAGTCATCAACTAACGTCAAAATTGTACTCTGACATCAGCCATCTTGACAATTACAACAATTTGGGATATCAAACCTGAAGTGTTCAATTTACTGAAGTGAACAATACGTACAGACTGCTTGATTCTACTATTATTATCAAGAATTCATCAGAAGAGTCGAAAAATGATCATGCTCTAGATAAAAAAATATAATGAGACGCAGATAAAGAAAATTCTATTTTTTTGATTTTCTGTTATGTTTAACCTTTAAAATGTAGATTTGTTGCAAGTTATTTTGGTTCAAAATAAAGTTATGCTTTTCCCGAAACGGAAATTTTTCCTTTTTTTTTATTTTTTTAAATGTAGCGCAATGAACAAATACTATGATAACTTTTTTAAGCATACAGGGTCATTGATAATAATATTTTTTTTCCAAATACGGACATGTCCTCTCGTTTTTCATTGAGGTTGGGATCCAGAAATTAGGAGAATAAGAAATAGTTGATGATTTCATGGATTAACGCTGGAAAAGTACCTTTTGGGGAAAAAAAATTAATTTTGTGCCACCTCTTTATCGAAACATCTAGATTTGACTCAAGTTAATAAGTAAAGAAGTTGTATGCGGAAACACCAAATACATTCGGTCCCACTTATTTTTTCTGCTCCTTCCAAATTTGCAAATGAAATTTCAAAATATTGATATATAGGGTGTTTTTTCGACTCCCAACCTACTTATTAATTTTTTTAAGGCCGGACCTGGAATAAGACTTTTTTATGAAAAAAACTTACGAACAAAATATTACAAAAATGTATAGGGTGGTCCATAAGTTATGATTAATTGAAAAAAAGGGGAAAATTAATAAATCACCCTGTATCTTGGTTATGAAGAATGATAAACCCATAAAATATAGGTTATTTACCAGAACCATGGTGTCCTCCATCCACCCTAGCTGTATGCGAATTTCCCAATGAATAGCCCTGTATAATAATTTCATTTTCAATTTCAAATAATATACAGGTGTATGATTATTTTCATATAAGTTGGAGAAATGAAAATTAGTTGGAGAACCCACTGAAGCCTTTCGTATGAATAATACGAGATACAATTAATTGAACCAATTTATCTACAATTAATTTTATTAGATTTTGATTTAGTAAACTAGTGAGATCATATATTTTTTTATTTTGTTTTGATATTTTCTGCAATAGTGTAGATGTTGTACAGCCAGAAAGAATTCATTATCCATAGGTGAGTACTGAGTACCTTTTTTCTTTGTTTTTTTGAGAAGTTTTCTGTAAAACAAGATCTTAGTATTGGATGGTTTCAAAAGAACTATGTAGTAGTCAACGGGGTGTATTTTGTAACCACTTCTTCAATTCTTTTTTTAAGTGTTTTTGGAAAGTAATATCTCTCATTTCTATGGGTAGCTTACGATAAATATGCGGAGCAAGGAATAGATATGATTCTTGTGTCATGTATTTTTTGTTCTTATTGTTTGTGGTTGCATAATTATTTTGTGTCTTGTTTCATATTTATGTTGTCTAGTAGTCAGCTCATCCCTTTTTTGTGCTGGAGCAAGATAAGTGTTTGGAGATATAGTTGCCTACTATCCATGATGCCGGTTCCTTCGAAAAGAAGATCGGTGGAATATGTATTTTTTCATTCCTGTATATTATTTTCATAATTTTTTTTTGAATGATCTTCAGCTGTTCAATGTGATTCTTCCACTTCATCCTGTAATACCGTATGATATGTTGGATTCACTTGATGAATGATAGACCGTTTTCAGGCAGGGAATGTTCAGAATTTTTTTCAGTTGCCTGAATTTCAAAAGTGTCGATCTCAATTCATTCAATATGGATTTTGAATGAGTGTCCTATTTCAGGTTTCTATCAATTATTAGATATTTAATATGATTGCCATAATCAGTAACAACTTTTCCATAATTCATCTTTATCTCTAATGTGTTGTAACTTGGCAATTTCATAGCCGAAAGGTACATATTTTGTTTTCTCATTTCATCGAAGATTTAATCTTTATTATGTCATTTTCAGCAGTTTCCCTAACTTTTTTCCGTCGACTTCGTATAGAATAACGGAATCATCAACGAAAGAGGATACAATACCAGTGCTCTTTGGATTCAGGAGGCTGTTCATGTAGATGGAAAAAGAATTGGTCCCAGGACTGTGCCTTGTGGTAGGCAGCATCGCTCAATGAATCATTCACCTCGACATATTGAACTCTGTTTCTAAGGTATGTATTCAAAAGATCGAGTGCAACATATCTGAAGCCAAGTTCTTCGGGTGTGTTGATCATAATTTTGTGGTCCACAGTATCGAAGGCCTTCGCTAAATCGAGGAACACATAAAGCGTTTTTTTTCTATCTTACTTTGAGTAGATGTTGTTTGTTAAAAACACGATAGAATTTTCAGTTGAAATACCTTGTTTGAAACCAAATTGTTTATTTGATATGAGGTTGTGTTTACTCATGAATCCAATTATTCGTTTTTCAGATACTAGGCGGTTTTAGAGATATTAGGAAAAATATTTTGATCAAAATTTAAACTTAGCAAGTTGAAAATTTTCCAGTGGACAAGCGTTTTTTTATAATTCAAACAATATTATATAATTTTGGAGGTGAATTCGCAGGAACTTAGATTCAAATTCTAACGAAGCTGACAATTTCACTCGGTATTTGATTCAAACTGGCCCCTCCTCCACATTTATGTTTCTGCTAGATTAAATTGTTACGTCATTCTAACGATTGCGCAATTTCTCATTCGGTTTCAATGGATGGATGAATGAATTTAAAGTCATAAATATGACATTCGACTCAATCTAACATCACTTGAAACTAAGAATATTGTGGATTTGAGAAGACAAGCTGCTCGTCGTTAACCTAGTAATACTCCTTTCTATTCAGTCAATTGTACCTTGACAAGGAACCGCTTCCAGCAGATCTCGATACATCTTTTTGTCGGGGGAGTTCATATCTTGCAATCAACGACGAAAAAAAACTTTTGCGACCTTGTTTCTTAGCATGAAGGAATGTCTAACAAATACTGCTTACATTTGTTCATCGGGACACTACAATGTTTTCGAAGATGTATCATTATGCTCGTCATTTGAATTCAACATAATCATGAACAACTGAATTATAGATGTCATGCAGAAATTATAAGAATATTTTTATTTATTTACATGAAGCTGTTTTGAACAATGTTCAAACATTAATGAATTTCGCTCAGACAAAAAGTTGAGAGGAAGGGACGTATTGTCCGCCACAGTTAACCAACGTTTCATTTGAAGTCATGAATTTAGTCATGAATTTAGTCACATGATATGCAATATGATCGACTATTCAGGTATATAAAGAAATATGAGCGGCTATTTTTTTCGATTGTATAAGAGTGCTATGGTGAATGTCAAAATTTGACGTAACATTCACTCAAAATTTAAAATGTCTCGTTTTGGTTTATGTTCCACTACGTAAATTAGCAAATCCATCCCAGAAAAAACCGAAAAAAGAAAAGAGTCTGTCAAGAGACAATTTATAGTTCTTGTTTTTTATGAGTAATTCGTGGTTGTGAAAAATAAGTTGAATAGAGCACTGTCAACGGACATCACAACATGGCGGTCATCAGCTGATCAGGGGCAACAGAGCATTTGAGTGTGTCGTGTGTGGAGATCATTGTTTTTCAACCGACGAAATAATAAAAAGGTTTTAACAAAAAATTAAACCGACGAAAAAATCAAGTGAAAAGCTAAAAATGAAATAAACCTTCTTAGTCTTAATGATAATTCAGCTCCTAAACTAATGTGTGTAACTGATTTTGAGTCGGCGCCAAACAAACAATTATCGAAGATCATTACCTATGAAAGAAGTCATCAAAACGCAGCCGTGCATCTCGCTGCCATAATTTTACGCTTCACCTAATTCAATTGCTAATTTGTTTGGCGCCGACTCAAAATCAGTTACTTACATTAGTTTAGGAGCTCAATTATCATTTAGGGTAAGAAGGTTTATTTAATTTTTTGCTTTTCAGTTGATTCTTTCGTCGGTTTAATTTTTTGTTAAAACATTTTTATTTTTTACTTTTCAGTTCCGTATTTCGTCGGTTTGATTTTTTGATAAGAAGTTTTTATTTTTAAATTTTTGTGGCTAAAATCAACCAAATACTACCTACTTGTTTTTTGATTACTCTCAAAATACTTACTTACCCTCCTTACTTCAACTATTACAAGTTAAATAATATGATTATCTACTTTTACTATTTGTTGTAATATGAATTATTTTCGTTGTTCTGGTTAGTTTATTTCATTACTTTGTATATCATTCCATCCCCTCATAAAATATACTGATTTTGACGGAACAAGAATAATGTCAGTAGCGATCTGTCATTGTCAACTACGTATGTGTGTGCTAATGTTCACTAGTGAAAAATCAATTATCCCCTATTTTTCTACCCGCAATTACAAGGTAAACCCTATCTATTAAAAAAAGAATCATCCAAATTGAAAACCCAGTACAAAGTTATGCCTGATAGAATCGGTTAACGGACCAGAATTCAGAGGGTGAGTGATCAATATCCATCATTTCGCTACCCTTAGGGGTGGATTTCATGTTTTAAATTCAATTGGGACCAAATTCGAAGTACACCCTATCCACTGAAAAAAGAATTATCGGAATGGGACGCCTCAGTAAAAAGTTATGCGTGATCATATATAAACAAATATGATGAAAAAACATAAAATATACGAGTCGAATAGAGAACCTCCTCCTTTTTGGTTTCGTCGGTTAAAAAAGGAGAAGGTTCTCTAGTCGACGCATATTTTTTTTTTTATGAATGACCAAGCATAACTTTTCAGAGAGCAGTTCGATTTCTATGATTCTTCCTCCTTTGGATAGGGTGTACTACGAACTTCGTTATATTTGATTTTGAAAAATAATATTTCCCTAAGGGTAGCAAAATGGAGGATATTGATCGTTCACCCTCTGAATTTTGATTCGTTAACCGATTCTATCAGGCATAACTTTGTACTGGGTTGTCCGATTTGGATGATTCTTCTTTAACTAGATAGTATATATCTCATAGTTGATCATATGAGATGAAATCATCCACCCCTGAGGGTATCAAAATAGGGGATGATTGATTTTTCAATTGTGAACATTGGCACACATATGTAGTTGACATTGACAGATTGCTAATGTCATTATTTTTGTTCTCCTACGCCCGTCACAATAATAACAGTCTATGAAAGGACGGAATTATATACAAAGTGATGAAATAAACTAACCAGAACTATCAAAAATAATTTATATTATATAGCAATAAATAATTAGTTGTAGAAGATAATCATATTACTTAGCTGTTAATAGTTGAAGTAAGATGGGTAAGTAAGTATTTTGGAAGTGATTAAAAATTAAATAGGTAGTAATTAGTAGATCAAATTGAAAAATGAAAACCTTTTAACAAAAAATTAACCCGACGAAAAACGGAACTGGAAAGCAAAGAATAAAATAAACCTTTTTAGCCTCAATAACTGAGATCCTCAACTAATGTAGGTAACTAATGTTGAATCGGCGCCAAACAAACCATCAACGAAAGTCATTAAATTACTCCAAAAAAATTATCAAAATGTCACCGCGCCATCATTTCACACTTTACCTAACTCATTTGCTTGTTTGTTTGGCGCCGACTCAAACTTAGTTACTTATATTAGTTCAGGAGCTCAGTTATCAGGACTAAGGAGGTTTATTTTAGTTTTTGCTTTTCAGTTCCGTTTTTCGTCGGTTTAGTTCTTTGTCGAAAGGTTTTTATTGTGTTTGTTAAAGATTTGTTGTGATTTTTATAAACTTTGTAGACATTCTCTGAATCTGTCGATATAGTGTAACATTCCTCTTTCCATGGAAACATCCTATAATTTTGCTAAATATTTCCCAATTATGCTTTGGAAGGAAGTCGGATGAATCACACATGCTCGTCCTGATTGGATCGGTTACTAGCACAAAATTTCATGATGAACAAATCTAAAAAACAAACTATTTTGGTGTGTTATTATGATGACAACGTATTCTCCAACTGGAATATCCATGTTTATTGTTTATACCTCCTCTATAGACTTTTGCACTCATTTCAAAATATTCACTATGAACTAAGGATCACAACAATGTCAACAATATTTTTTTACGATATCATTTTTCAGAAAAAATTTACAAGAAAGACACACGTATCCTTGTATCCTAATCCAATGGAAAAAACCTCTGCTTGCCCTCTCATAAGCTGTTTGACAACTGTCAGATTACGTCACTGACATTGCTCCATTGAATGATGATAAACGTATAGAAATGATTGGCTTATTTTCACATTAGCGAAAGTGACAAATATGACCGGTTCACGAAATAATCTTCCTGAATATCTCTGGACTATGACAAAAAAAGACTATTATTTTCTTAAATTTATCTCGAGACAATTCAATTCGACCATATGAACATTAATATCAAAGAATAACTCCCTGGAGCTAAGGCTCTCAAGCGTTGTTCAGATTATTAATGTTCATATGAGCTCATCAAACTGACTTGAAATACAAGGTACTCCCGATAAAATCATGGAGAAAATAATAGTTTGCTATTTGTCATAGTCTTGGGATATTACCTGCGATAAATTCTATAATGTTCAATATTTCCAATATAAAAGAAATTTATTTCTTATCGTCATTATTGATATAGAAAATAAAGATTTACCTGCTGAACATCAAACATTTCAACAGCTTTCTGATCCTGTTCAGCCAGTTTACTCTCATAGACAAGTGAATAAAACAATGGAAACTATCGCTAGCTCCCGGATCATAATCAAAACTTTCAGTTCTTCGTAGTCAGAAATAACGATCGATCACATTTCAAATTTTTTCTCGTGCGTGGAAGTTCAAAGACCAAAAACCTCCCACATCTGAATACAGTACAAAGCCTTTCGAAAAATCTCCTAGAATCCAATAGCGCTGCTTATCAGGTTCATGGTCGACACAATCCGCAATGATCATTTATCACAAACGGAATGGCTAAGATAGATCGATTGTCTCTATCCAGAAGTGGCAGCCGCTCATCGTTCACATGTATGCGCGATTCAGATTTCTTTCCTGTGATTTATGGCGGAGGCGGTCATTTACGGCAAGCAGTATTGTGTCCGGAGTTCCAGTTTCTCAGATGGAAATATGGGAGTTCGTGATGAATTGAAGTCAGTGCATGGGAGCTTCTTCAAGTTTTTCACCAGCGAATTAAACCTAATTTTTACAATCTTTTAACTTCGCATTTGTATGTATGTATGTAATCGGTAGACAGTTCACTAGAACCTCTAACACTGATAAATGAATGTTTCATTCAGGTTATATTTCCCAGTGCATTTCAAAATAGCAAAAAATGTACCTCTGCACAAAAAGGAAAATGTTGAGGAGGTTGATAACTATGGGCCAATATATATCATTGTTGTTTTTACCAAAGTAATTGAGACATTACTGAAAGTCAGACTATTGGATTATTTCGAGATGTTTGAACTTTTTCACTCTTCCCAATTTGGTTTTCAGTAGTAATATCCCCAGGACATTGATAATAGGCGAGTTAATTTAATGACAATCGAAAGCTCGTTCCTTGGTAAGAGCCCAAATCCGAAGGCTGAGGGCTGTTACCAAGCAACGAGCTTGAGAAATTTGTCATAAAATTATGAGGCATTTGTCAATGTCCGAAGGTTATTCGGCGGAAAATTTTTTGACAAAAAAATGTATAACTCAACACAATGAAATATTCATTTATTCATTAAAAGTACAGTTAGTGAAAGTAAAATTATTAAAATTTAGCTTAGCATTAGATTTGGTGCTGTTCTCTACTATAGACGATCTATTACCATGCATGATATTTATGATCTTGTTGTGGTGTTCTCGATCGAAATTTGAGTATGGTTTCATAGAATTTTGATTGCCATGACCAGTAATTTTCAGCAATTGTTGTTCTTATACACCACTTTTTGCCAATTCGCTAACAGCAGTTGATCTATTCGAGTGATTTGTCATCTTTTTGTCCTTTACATTCATGCCAATTGCCTCAGCAGCAGATTTAGTCCATCCATTCATTGTATTTCTTTCAACAGGTACATTATCGTACCATTTTTCAGTTTCATTTTTTAACCGACGAAACCAAAAAGGATGAGGTTCTCTAGTCGACACGTATATTTTTTTTTATATTTTTTTTATGTATAATCACGCATAACTTTTTACTGAGATGTCCGATTTTGATAATTCTTTTTTCAGTGGATAGGGTGTACTTTGGAATTGGTCCCATCTGAACTTGAGAGATTGAATCCACCCCTTATGGTAGCAAAATGAAGGACATTGATCACTCACCCTCTGAATTCTGGTCCGTTAACCGATTCTATCAGGCATAACTGTGAACTGGGTTCTTCGATTTGGATGATTCTTTTTCATTCATATTTGGATTTCGGATGAAATTATCCATCCTTACCGGTAGAAAAATAGGGGATAATTGATTTGTCACTTGTGAACATTGGCACACACATATGTAGTTGACAATGACAGATCGCTACTGTCATTATTTTTGTTCCAACTCCGTTACAGTCATTATATTCTATAAGAGGATGGAATGATATACGAAGTAATGAAATAAACTAACCAGAAAAACAAAAATAATTCATATTACAACAAATAGTAAAAGTAGATAATCATATTATTTCACTGGTAATAGTTCAAGTAAGGTGGGTAGTGAGTACTTTGGAAGTAATCAAAGAACAATTGGGTAGTAATTAGCATATTTTGGCCATGAAAAAATTTAAAATAAAAACTTTCAAACAAAAAATTAAACCGACGGAATACGGAACTGAAAAGTAAAAAATAAAATGAACCTTCTTAGTCTCAATAACTAAGCTCCTAAACTAATGTAAGTAACTAATTTTGAGTCGGCGCCAAACAAATAATCAACGGAGATCATTAAATTACTTCAAAAAAATTATCAGAATGTCACCGCGCATTTTACGCCTTACCTAATTCATTTGCTTGTTTGTTTGGCGCCGACTCAAAATTAGTTACTAACATTAGTTTAGGAGCTTAGTTATTGAGACTAAGAAGGTTAGTAGAAGGGCTACAGGGGTTCTGAGCCACCTCTCCGTTCATCGGTTACTCCCGCCACATGGTTCCCGCACCGCACCACAAAATGGCGGTTTCATGAGAGGGGTGGGGGGATGGTGGTTGTATGTGGGGTAGGGAAAAAGGTGGGGGGGATGAGTGGCCTGTGATTGGTCGGAATGGTGGCAGCCATGTTGTGTATGGGTGTGTGATTGAGGTGGGAGGTGGGAGAGCTGTGATAGGTCGTGGGCGTGGTGATAGCCCTGGCCGCTATCAAT
>JAFIRS010004467.1:0-85978 GCA_018342105.1 Gonioctena quinquepunctata
CATCAAACACACAACTGCACACCTGCAACTATTCAAGGTCACACGTGACGTCCAAACCCAAAAAAAAAAGTCAAATCTCAAGGTCAAACACACACACACTGCACACCTGCAACTATTCAAGGTCACACGTGACGTCATAGTGGTGGGGGGAGACCCAGAACCGGCTTAAATCTCCTACTCTTGGTGTGCACAATTCATAATGTGGAAAATACTCCTTCAACCGATGCTGAAGGGGCTATCGCTCCAAATAGTTGCTTTAATATTGGATACATTTTTTACTGTTCCTCTTTCTCAACCACATTTTTTTTCTGCCATCCACCACTCAAGTTGTGTGACATTGTTAATTACTTCCTCTGCAAACATTACAGGTTTGAACGGTTTTGATTTCGATTTGAGTTTCACTATTAGCGGCAATAAAACTGATTCAAACTATTAGTTCCATACTTGAAACATTTCGGTCAATCGCTGGTTTACTACAGGATTTAGTATCTACGTTAGGCTCAGGCACTCGCAAAATTCAATCAAACTATAGGTTTTTTAAAAAATTGAGATTTTTTAAAACTCATAATTTTTTGGATTAACTGAAAAAATCATTATTTTTTCCAACCCTGGCATAAAGTAATAGACTAGTCTTCATATAAAGAAAATAACTTTCAGAAATTATTCTCAGACTAAACTAGAGGAATTGGATAATAAACTAATATTATGTGAATGGGCACTTAATTCTAATGATATTGATTGTATTTATAAAAAAATTATAGAAAATCTGGAACAAAAGGTGAATAAAATTTCCCACAAAAAACTATCAACTGCAAATATAATAATTTTCCCAGGTTTACTATAGGTAATGAATCTAACTAATAACAGAAATGAAGCTTATCGCACTTTTAGAAATAGTACTAATTTAAACGAAAAAACAATACATTGGGAAAACTATAAGAAACGTAGGAGTGCAGTAGTGAATACACTTAAATAGAAAAAACTATACTATGAAAACAAAATAGACTCAAATATACGTAACCCCAAAAAAATGTAGAAAACATTGAAAACACTTATATATCCAAATAATCCTGAAATTCCAAGTATTATAACATTTAACATAGATGGTTGCATTAGCTCAATAAAAGATGATGCAAATAAGGCAGAGAACTTCAACATATATTTCCTTGATAGCATTACAGAAATAAAATCTATTATTCACACAGCACCATGGTCAGCAGTAGAACTTCCTCAGATAGAAAGTAGAATATCATACTATGAAAAACTCTCAACAAACTGAAAAGTATAGTATGTGAAATAGATGATAAATGTCATTCTGATGTAATCAATGGTAGGGTTTTGAAAACTATATTTCAAGTAATTGGTCATGTCATTTTGAATTTCGTCAATACTTTACTTGAAACTGGCAAATTTCCAGAACAACTTAAAACTAGTACAGTTATACCAATTCCAAAAATTATTAACACTACTGAGGCAGCTAATTTCAGACTCAATACGTTACCCTATATGGAAAAACTACTAGAAATGGCAATTTACTCACAAATAAAATATAGAAAGAAGAACCATTTACTAATGGATTATCAGTCAGGATTTTTAGCAAACCACTCTTGCGAAACAGCCTTACAAGCAACAATTTCAAAATGAAAATTATTGATAGACAAAGATAAGTATATTGTAATAGTTTTTTTGGATTTTAAGAGGGCCTTCGAAACTATTGATATTTCAATTTTAATAAAGAAACTGCAATATTATGGCTTTGATGGTTATGTTCTAAAATGGTTTACAGACTCTTACTAATCGCTTTCAATCAACAAAAATAAATGATGTGATATCACAAGAAAAACAGTCATCTCTGGAGTACCGCAGGGTAGCGTATTGGGACCACTATTATTTATTCTCTACTTGAACGATATTAGCTATTTGAAAGTCTTTTTGCAGATGATACTATAATAGTTGCAAGTGACCAAAGTCTAAATACGGCAATTAAAAAGTTTAATAACTCTTTGAACAACATATCAGAATTTTTAATATTAATTTAATTGACATAGACCAGATCAAAACCTTGTCATTAATTAATCATTTTAATTATTTAAAAAAAAATCAGTATATAGCTTTTCTTCCTGTCTAGAGTCACATCGAATTTAACTGTTCAAACTTCAATAACAGTTTATAGAACAATCATACTGGAGTACCGCAGGGTAGCGTATTGGGACCACTATTATTTATTCTCTACTTGAACGATATTAGCTATTTGAAAGTCTTTTTCAGATGATACTATAATAGTTGCAAGTGACCAAAGTCTAAATACGGCAATTAAAAAGTTTAATAACTCTTTGAACAACATATCAGAATTTTTGAATATTAATTTAATAAAGCTGAATGTGCAAAAAACCAAAGCAATGATAATGACATCTAAATATAGTCAAATTGACATAGACCAGATCAAAACCTTGTCATTAATTAATCATTTTAATTATTTGAAAAAAAATCAGTATATAGCTTTTCTTCCTGTCTAGAGTCACATCGAATTTAACTGTTCAAACTTCAATAACAGTTTATAGAACAATCATACTGGAGTACCGCAGGGTAGCGTATTGGGACCACTATTATTTATTCTCTACTTGAACGATATTAGCTATTTGAAAGTCTTTTTGCAGATGATACTATAATAGTTGCAAGTGACCAAAGTCTAAATACGGCAATTAAAAAGTTTAATAACTCTTTGAACAACATATCAGAATTTTTGAATATTAATTTAATAAAGCTGAATGTGCAAAAAACCAAAGCAATGATAATGACATCTAAATATAGTCAAATTGACATAGACCAGATCAAAACCTTGTCATTAATTAATCATTTTAATTATTTAAAAAAAAATCAGTATATAGCTTTTCTTCCTGTCTAGAGTCACATCGAATTTAACTGTTCAAACTTCAATAACAGTTTATAGAACAATCATACTGGAGTACCGCAGGGTAGCGTATTGGGACCACTATTATTTATTCTCTACTTGAACGATATTAGCTATTTGAAAGTCTTTTTGCAGATGATACTATAATAGTTGCAAGTGACCAAAGTCTAAATACGGCAATTAAAAAGTTTAATAACTCTTTGAACAACATATCAGAATTTTTGAATATTAATTTAATAAAGCTGAATGTGCAAAAAACCAAAGCAATGATAATGACATCTAAATATAGTCAAATTGACATAGACCAGATCAGAACCTTGTCATTAATTAATCATTTTAATTATTTAAAAAAAAATCAGTATATAGCTTTTCTTCCTGTCTAGAGTCACATCGAATTTAACTGTTCAAACTTCAATAACAGTTTATAGAACAATCATACTGGAGTACCGCAGGGTAGCGTATTGGGACCACTATTATTTATTCTCTACTTGAACGATATTAGCTATTTGAAAGTCTTTTTGCAGATGATACTATAATAGTTGCAAGTGACCAAAGTCTAAATACGGCAATTAAAAAGTTTAATAACTCTTTGAACAACATATCAGAATTTTTGAATATTAATTAAATAAAGCTGAATGTGCAAAAAACTAAAGCAATGATAATGACATCTAAATATAGTCAAATTGACATAGACCAGATCAAAACCTTGTCATTAATTAATCATTTTAATTATTTAAAAAAAAAATCAGTATATAGCTTTTCTTCCTGTCTAGAGTCACATCAAATTTAACTGTCCAAACTTCAATAACAGTTTATAGAACAATCATACAACCGCAATGAATACTGTGCTAGTCTGCTCTACTTGATGAGTAATAATAAGATTACTGCTCTCCAAAAACTTAGGAATAGAGCTATGCGTATTGTGCTCAGATGTAACAGGTATACACCTACTCAATTGATGCTGAATGTGTTGAATTGGTTATCTGTAAATGATAGACTGTTCTATTTTTCAATGGCATTTATTTTAAAAATATTGCATAATTTATGCCCCTCTTACTTTGGGGAATATATAACTTTTTGTCATCAAATACACAACCATGCTACTAGGAATAATAGATATGTTATGAGAACTAATTATACAAAAACCATGAATTCTTTATTTTACCAGGACTTTCGAAATATAATAATCTTCCAAACCACATAAAAGAATGTTCAACACTTAATTCTTTCAAATCAATGCTACTGCGCTCACAAAATCATATTTTTTGGATTTGCAATGGAAGAGCACCTCAAATGCCTTTCAATTCTTTGAAGAACCTGTAAAACTTTTGAAATAGTCTGGAACTCTGTATATAATTATTAGTTTGAGGAAGGGTTGGGTTTTGGGCTGGTATTATATGGTCAGTTATGAATATATTCCAGTAATGCTCGTGATTTTTTTTATCTATCACAATTAATTCCAAAAAAGGTATAAACACCTCACAGATTTTTTTTCGTGAAATTGGAAATATTTCTACAAAAATACTGTTTACTTTATTTCAGATATTTCCATAAATACCTACTAAATATATTTTTCAGTGTCAGAATTCAACTATACGAAGTTTGTATATTGAATGTCTCAATTCTTTTAGGTACATTAGAAACATAGACGGCACATTTGGATTTAAAAAAGAAGTTTTTTCCATGTTGAAGGAAAAAACTAAACATATGGAGGAATATGAAAAACATGGATGTTTATTGGTGGATGAATGTAAAATATCCAAAACAAAAAATTTTTACAAAAATACGATGGAATTTGTTGGATTTGTTGATTTGGGAGATCATACTCCAAAGAAAATGGAAAACAATCTTGGAGACCATGCATTGGTCATAATGTTCCAACCATTTGCAGGTCACGGTCTTCAAGCATTGACCTGTTTTCTAAGTGGAGGTGATGTGACCGGGGAGACTTTATCCAAAATAATGTTGGAGTGTGTCATTCTTTGTGATAATGCAGGACTTTACATTGATGTTATGACCAGTGATGGAGCTAGCTGGAACCGAAAAATGTGGAAACACCTTGGTGTAGAGAATAGCCTGGAACCTTGGTGTGAACACCCCATGGATGAATCCCGTAAATAGAGAATGTGCTCAGATTTTCCCCATCTCCTGAAATGTTTGAGGAATAATTTAATCCAGAAAAAAAAATTTAGGGTATGCCTGCCATACTTCATTTTATCACATATCATCATAAACAAATTATTTAAGATTCCCGAAGGTTGGGTTATGTTTTCCAATTTTGAAAAACTTTTTGAACATGAGTCAGCTAAAGAATTCAAAATGGCATTCAGGTTGACAGCAAGCCATATCTACCCAAAATATGGAGAGAAGATGAATACAAGGCTAGCATTTCAGGTAACCTTTCCCACTCGTGTGAATAATGTCACTTTCCGCACTAGTAATGTAATATACTATAACACATGGTACAATTGGCACATGAGATGTTGAATGCATACAATTTTTCATATTATCAATACAATTTTTCATATTATCAGATTTTTTTATAAATAAGCACAGAGACCAATAAATGTCCCAATTTACAATCTAGGTATCAACTTGTTATCGACAGGTTGAAGATGAACCTACTATTCACAATTATATAAAACTATGATTGGAATCAATTTGGAAAAATACTCCAAATGAACATTTCTCTCTCATTACCAAACCACTCTTTTGATATTTCAATTTATAGACCCCCTAACAGACAGTCCCCCTCAAGCCAGATGGTTTTGTAGTTGCTTGAACCGTGATTGTTCAAAAACATTCTTACCTTGGTATTCGTAGGTTTCAACTCATCCAGAAGTACTACATTTGAGAGAATTCTTATTTATCAAGTATTTTGTATGTAACTATTTCAGAAAATAAATGTTCATATACACATCTTCCAGATTTATTTTCAATAATCAAATGTAGGAATTTGTTTTCTTTTATCCTGATGAATAAGGTATATCCCAACAATGTAGGTATCTGGAACTCTGGGAGAAATTGGAATATTTTATATTTCTGTACAAAACAAGTCAAAATGATTGAAATCATATTTTTTCAGAAGGGAAGGAAGATCCACTTTCGGACAAAAAAACAGAAAATGTCATGAATTGTGGCATTTTTTGAAAAAAACTAGAATTTTATGTTTTACATTGATAACATATACCTTTAAAAAGAAAACTGTTTTTCGTTGGCACAGAAGTAGTGCTTTATTAGATAAAAAAATCAAATGCCAATTACTGAAAAGTGTCCGAATGTGTACTATGGGTGGATTCCTTCGGACATAAGGTAGTACAGGATTGGACGACTCTTCTTATTCAGTAAACATTTATTCAAACTAAAATTTTCACGTTCAAATACAAGAAAACTTAAAAATATATTTTGTTTCTTTTATATAAGTACTGCGATAATATAGAAGTAAAGTTCACGTTTGGATGTCCGAATGTGTACTATATAGAAATATAGTACACTCGGACATGCACCCTCTACTCCTCTCTACACTGTCCGAACCTGTAGTCAACGTAACCTCCAAAGAAATTGATATAGCAAAATCACAACATGACCCTGTCCATTCATTTCATAATAAACATATCCCTATAATTGTACAAAATAAATAATATATATCGGCCAGGACATAGCTAATACCCAATATCAAATACCTAAAAAATAAGAAAAAAGTAACTATTTACTTTTTTTTCTGAATTCCACTCGCAAACGGAAGTTCTCGATCCAACCAGATTCAAACTGACAGCAAGGTATGTGGAACTGCATAATATATTGTTGAATTGTCATCCCACAACAGACGGGTGAACTGTTGTCCGAACACGTACGCATCCGAAGGTGGACCTACCTCCCCTATATGCTATTTGACTCATTGATAAAAAGTATTTTTTGTAGAGAAATGTTTCTTGACATTATTTCATAAGGTTTGTAACATTTCAAAGTCTAAAAATTACTCTCCAATCGAAGACTACACTCGAAATTTAGGAAACCTCTGATCTATTTCACTTGGATTAAACAATAATTCAATTATTGTGTCTACAATTATACCCTGTCTTCAGAAATGATCCTAAAAATTGGGCTGCCATCAACAAAAAAGTGACACAACTATGAGGCAACAAATTACTCACCTGATAATACTGCAAAACGAAGAAAGTTTATCCAACAATTCATATGAAGTCATTTCACAAGGAGTTTTGGTATTCCTGATGTTCATCAATCTGTCTAAACATATTTCAAATGAGGCAAAGTATTCATAATAAAATCTTGTTTGTCACCATTTATTTCATTTCAAGGTTCCTTCCAATGTCAGGTGCTGAAAAACATAGAAAATATATTGGTTATTTCCCATTTTCAATGATGCTAAAACATTTTTTGTCTCAACTGAAAATACAAAATGTTGGAAATAAAACGAGGGAGGCCTGAATGCCTTTTCCACCGGTAACAAAGGAATTGAATAATCATCGTAACTCATAGAGAGAAGGGTACTTACAATCAGTATAGAACTCTTGTCTATGCTTACAATTGGAAATTCCTTTGGAAGATTGGAAGTCAGTCACGAAAAAGAACCATCACCGCGCAGAGCTCGATAAGAAAAGACAATGGAATATATCTACACAATAATCTAGTGGATTTGTTCTCTACTCTGCAACTCATTTACCTCACACATCAAAGAAACTGCGTGATTATTTTCAATCTTCGAAAAAATATTTAGTTAACCTCTCAAATGATACGAAAAACAACAATAAGGTGGTTTCTTTGAGCAATGTTCAGGAGCTTCTAATTCTAGCTTTGCTATTGGTGAAGTTTGACAGATGTCTCTTTTCAACCAATAGCAAAGCTAAAATTAGAACCGGCGAACAGTTCGCCTCAAAAAGAATGCTGGGGAAATAAACACAGCCTGTGTGGTCTGTTGTTACAGTTTACTAAAATGAAATTAGCGCCATCTGAAACGTTAGTGATCTCTATTATCAAGTAGGCCAAGTGTCGCCAGGTTGATCCCAAACTTTTACAGGTATAAGTGCAAGCACCAGGGTTTCTAGACATCTTAGTCATTGTCATTCACTTAAACGGAGGAATACGCAATAACTGATGTCTGCTGACACGCGTCGCGGGTTGCCTTAGAGTTTAAATGAGATTGTGGATAACATCTACTGATATTTTTGCTCGGTTTGGAGCCTCTGTAGTCCGGAAGCCCCGTATCATTGATACGGCTGATACAGTAGTAGGTACGCCCCTGATAACATGCCTGCTGTCTAGAATTGAAACTTTGTCTTTCACTTTGGAATATATAGACTTAATTGTGAGAACTGTTTTGTTAGCTATTTTGATATTCTCTATGGCTTTGGAAAGTCTAGCAAGTTTCAGATTCGAAATATTTTCCAAAATAGTCAGCCACCTCGCAAAGGGGATTTTTTTTATTTTCGAATTCCAAGTTTGGGGCGTAGTTATTATTTTTTTTTTGTGTGAGTCCAAAAATGTCTACTATCCGTTTTAATAGTTTTCCATAGCTTCCGTGTATTCATCATATTTTTTTTTATTAACGCTTTCAGTTCACGCCTAATTGCTTTGAATAGTTCCATATGGTATTCAGAGAGGTGTCGTAATGAATGTAATTGTTTTTTCCTTTTTATACAACGTCTTATCTCTTTATCAAACCAGACAGGGTACTTAGAATGTCTCACGCAGTGGTTTTTAAAATATTGTATAGTTTGTCATTAAAAAAGGCTACAGCTTTGGTGACTTCTTTGATTTTATACAGTGGCCTCCAATCTAAATCTGTAATCATGCGAGTAAGGGCTGGAAAGTCACATTTTTTGAAATTATAGTACTGCAATCCGTTAGCTGTCATTTCTGGGAGTTCGTCATTTCTCAGGGTATCTACAACGATTTGCACATAAAGGGAAATATGGCGGTCGTCTTCGGGTACTAACGTAAATTCAGGTCTTGATAGTTCTAAGAAATTATTATTATGTCCTTGTGTCGAGATCAGATCCAGTATTCTGTCATTACTATTGGTTATATAATTAAATTGTCCAAGTGCGTTTAGATTAATAAAGTCTCTGAATATTTTATACCTCTCATCCGCCCCTCCCTGACCAATGTTTTCGTTAGCTAGATATGGCAAATTGAAATCTCCCATAATGACTAGGTTTCCGTTAGTCTCTTGAGTACTTTCAATGTGATTACAGAAATTCTGATAAGTTTCTGCGATTGAATTGGGAGGAAAATAAACTGATACCCATCAAATCGTATAGATAGTTAACCCTACATACTTCAGTAACTTTGTATTTTCTTTTGTCCGCTATCATAACCCCACCCCCCCATTACCTTTTTAGTCAAGCCATAATTCATATCTGCCCTAAACAGATTATATCTATCTAGATTTATAGCTTCTGAGTCGTATATCCCCTCGTGCAACCATGTTTCCGTTCCTATAATTATATCATAATCCTCCTCTCCAATATTCAATTTGATTTCCCTCAGCTTTGTACCCAGTCCTCTGAAGTTCTGATAGTAACAGTTCATAGTGTCTGTTTCCATTATAAAGTAAGATAGTAATAAATAATTTTCCTTTCTGATATGTAATGTTAACAAAAGATGAGTTTATATAATATAGTACAAAACTAAATTAGAAAATGTAAACAATTAATTAATTATTAGTGATTATGTATTCTGACTTGTTCGATATAATAACAAATAGAGTTTATTTTTGTTCTTGCTCTGTGAGGTAAGAAAGAAAAACTGCCTAGATAATGTCACTTTCACATGTAATTATCTTTTTCTGTCCACCAATATTTGCAAATACTTCTCCATTCCAACTCCAACCGTTTTTCGTAGTGTACTTCTTTGCGGCTTTCATCAAAATGTCATGTTTTGCCTTGGTTAGTTCCTCTCGTATCACGACACCACTGGAATTTAGGGATTTCCTTGCTCTCCATTACTTTTTGTTTATCCCTGTAGTTAGGAAAACGAACAAGTATATCTCGGGGTTTTTTGTTCTGCCCACCTTTTACCAGGCTGGTGTTTTTTGGACCGACTCTATAGGTGAATTCAGTGCACGTTCATTTTGACCTTCAATGTTTTATTGAGTAAATTATGCACAACATCTTCCACAATCTCACCATCGCTTTCCACAACTCCATATATTCTTATATTATTTTTAATTTGATACTGCTCTTGTTTGGCGACTTTTGTTTTGGTCGGACAGAAAGAAAATCTTTTGATCATATTCTTGAAATTTCTCCTGTTGTCTCTTCAAAATCTCGTCTATCTTCTCATTCAGGTGCTCGGCAACACTTTTGACAAGGCCTTCCGTGAAGTTTTGATGTGTTACAATCGTTTTCATAGCTTCCTTGACAATATTTTTGTGATAGGGACATCTCGAAACACTTGTTTAATCAGTACTGGTCCACTCGAGAAATTTGCAGATTGGTTTTCACAACTTTTCAGATATGAAAGTGACTCACACACTGACACATACAGAGCTCGAGCAAATGTAGGTCTATTCGCTTCGACGGTACATCACGATATGTCAATGTAGGTAGAGCGATGGCTAACAAAATAACTCCTCAAGAAGAAATACCTCACATACCTGAGCCCACGCTCCAATCCTTTTTCCTAGAACCAACAAGTCATACAGAAATTGAAACAATAATATCAAATCTGAAAATAAACAAGTCCCCCGGCTATGACCTCATCAAAACCAAGTTAATAAAACTTATCTCTGGACAAATATCGCATCAGTTAGCATATCTAATTAACTTAATAATACAAGATGGCTGTCCCCAATGAATTCAAACTGGCGGTGGTCAAACTTGTATATAAAAAAGGGGATAAAACTCTACTACAGGCCTATTTCGCTCATTACTACCCTAACTAAAATTCCAGTATGGGATCCTGGTATGGGGAAGTGCTCTAGAAGTACATCTGAAAAAGCTGATAATAATCCAAAAATACTTCCTAAAAATTATTCATAAAAAAAGTGAGGAATTACCCAACCGAAAGTTTATTCACTGAAACAAAGATTTTGGACTTGAGGCAACTCCACTTTTTCAACATAATGATACATACCTACAAAAACAAAAAAAGCATACTTCAGACATTAGACCACACATATCAAACTAGACAAAAAATCTAATTCTATACGAAAACATCTGCAACAAAAAAGGATCTTGGCCAGACGAATCACTATTACCTAGGCCAAAGGGCGTTCAACCAAATACCAGAACCTAAAAAAAGAAATAATAATGATACATTATATGAGTCTCATAAATAAAACAATATATAAACAGCTCACAGAGACACAATATACGTGATTTTCTGAAATGTAGATGAACAATGTGCAGTATAATTAGAATAGAATAGAAATAATTTAGTTATACATATATAAGGAATAATTATATAATTAACAACTCCATCCGAAACTATACGTTATGGCCACCATATATATTTATAAATAATTTTTTTTATAAAATTATTCTTAACCGCTTTCTTAGTTGTTTGACCAACCCTCAGAAGTTAATTTGTACGAGTTAAAATCACGGGCGCCTTACCTTCTATAGTGGGACCCAAAACCACTGGGGCCTTGAAAATTTTTCAACTAGCTGCGGGAGTTGTTTGTTTACTATAGGTTATATTTTTGTAAACTTTCACCACATCCATGTACTCTTGGTAAACAAACATATTATTATTATTATTATATATTTCCTCTGAAGCATAGCCACAAATATCCTGGGACAAGTACAAGCTAGTGTGTCGTACGGATTCATTATAAAATACTTTTACAAAAAAAATAACTGTGGCTTCAAGTTAGCGGGTTGATTGTGTATTTCAGGAAATGTTGTGGACCGGGTCGAAAAACATTGAAATAATTCGCCTAATCATTTCCTTTATATAACAACTTTATGATTCAACTCAAAATTGATATTTAAGGTTTTCAGGGTGCAGATATGCAATTATAGATTGATATTTTTTTCTTGACAAACAAAAAATTAGCTACCTGAGCCAATATTAGGTGATAATTGTGAGAACTGGATAACATAGGGATGGTTGAAAATGTTATTCAGTTACCTAAACCCAAGGAATTCAAGAGTACACAAATATGGAAAAGCTTGTTTACCATTGAAAAAATTTGTTATTCGCAATTAACTCATCAGAATTTCAATTTTACAGTTCCAAGGATTCTACGGTCACAGTTCCACCGATTTCTTCTGGGACTGAGGCAGCTGAGGGAGAAATGAAACAACCAGATGCTCCCAACAAATTCTTGGGGTTAAATCCATGACATGACTCGATGAATTGATGAAATTGTAAGTGTATTAATCCGAAATACTATTTCTGTGTTACTCGTCACTGTTTTCGATTATTTTGGTTCACAACTATATGGGAATGACCCAGTTGATGGGCATGCAATGAAATTAATAAAACTCATTTTGAAATATTATTTCAAAATTAGACTCCATTATGAAACAGAGAAAAATTTGGATTCGAATCGCAAAAAAAGGGTTAGGAATATAAATACAAAAATGATTTTGTTTTGTAATGAATAAAACTTGTTTGAAAATATTGTTGTTTTATTATTTCATCCGCATTTAAAACATAAACATAAAACAATCCCGAAAATCACCTTTGATTATTGCACCTGAATCAATCACGAACAATTCATCCTATCAACCAAACAAATATCAACAATACCAAAAATCGTCTTTCATTATTCTACATGAATCAATCATGAATTATGCATCCTATATCAACCGATACAGTTCAGCAAGCTGGTATTTCTTTTTATTTTCGTTTGCCTGCCCTTGAGAAATTTAGGTCCATGGCATCAAACCGATAGCAAATATAGTTTTTTCGGCAAAAAAATTGTTGTAGAATTGTTCGGTAGACACGTTCGTATCTTCAATTATGAACATAATTTTTCTCAACCGTGATAAACTTCTTTTCAAAACTGGCTAACGCCACCCTGCTGGGCCAAAGTCAAAATGCAGTGTTATTTACAACCCCTCCATCAGATACCTACATACATAATATATAAACTCACAGTTTGCATTAGTTTGCCATTAGAACTATGCTGTGTTTTTTTTGTCGTTATAAAATTAAGGCACGCTTCCCTTAGGTGGTATAATCCTAACATGTTTCCTGTCGATAGTGCTCGAACAAAATAAGTACAAAATAATATCTGAGTACCTAATTCAATTTTTTATTCGTCAGTATTACGAGCTACATTATTATGAGGTGCACATAAAGAACGTTCTGATCGTTCTGATCTAGAAGAAAATCGGAAGTCAAATACCAGCTGTTGAAAATATGGGACTCGTGTCAGTAGTTATGCTAGGCCGGTTTTGGCACAAAATCGCCCAACTTATCATGATTATTCCCATAAGGATTTCCAAGATCGAGTCTGGTCTTTTTTGTCCAAAATCTCCTAGTGTATTCACGTCAAGTGCCTACCAGCGTAGCGAGACGAGTATTAGCTGAAAGTTAATTATGATAATATTCATTTTTGATTAGTATTCATGGTAATATGATGATTGTTGACTGGTATATGGATTTGGTTTGCAGTATCTTTTATATTTGAAATACAAAATATGAAGTTGTTGGGCATATCTCTATTGGACGAATTAGGCTGGTGCGTAATAATAGTGGTATCATTGATTTAATGTAAGGATTTGGTTAATTCTATTCTAATTAACATGCGTAATTATCAAGTGGGTTTAGGCATTTCTCCATTGTGGAAATTAGACTGAAAGGATCCAGCTGAAACTTAGTAGTGTATGATCGTTGATAGCTATATGGATTTGGTTTAAAGTATTATAGTACCTTTGATATTTGACATATAAGAATAATATGGAGTTGATTAGATCATTACTCTTTTTCAAGAACTGGTAGGATTCCGCTGAAACTCGATACTGGTAATATTATTGATTGCAGATTAGTAAATGGATCTGGTTCATGGTATTTTTGATATTTGTCGTAAAAAAATATGAAATTACTTTGGTTATTTTTCGATTTGGAGAATCAGATTGGAGCTTAGTGATGGTAATATAATTTATTTCTTGTTTTGGTTTTTAGTATTCATTGACATTTAACATCGGAAGATGATCGGGCAATTCTCGAGTGATTGGAAAAATTCAGTGTATTTCTATTGAGAAAATAGTGCTGAATCAATGCAACCACACGGTCGCGGAGGAGAAAATATATTAGTCTTGAATATTTGGTTGGTAGTATGAGAACTCAAAATTAGGAATCAAAATATTGAATGTTTTTCAGGATTTCGAGGAATCTATGTGAAACTTGCTTGGTTTTTATGAAAAATATCACTCGCAGGTGGATGCTAAAATAGGAAGTGATATAAATCTGAATGATGCCTATGACATCGTAGCTGACAGAAAAATAGTGAAAGTAAAATGCATATTCTGGGAGGTGTGTGTAGGTATCCATATATTAGTGGAACATTGTGTATGGAAAAATCAGTATTTGTGGCAGACTTCGCTATTGTGGCATACTTACACGGTGATACCACAATTTTTTCGGTCATTTTCGTATTGTTCAGATCATAACGAGTCGATTGGTATCTACTTCGTATTTTTGTAGTGTAGGATGCCATTAAAGCCTCTGATGCATGTTACCCCACACACCGATATTTGTGAAGAACCAAAAGTTGCTGCTTTGAGCGCCCCCCATATGAACTCGCTAAGGCCGTATTTTCAAACTTGATATCTGGTGTGTAACAGTTCCGCAGGTTCCTGCATATTAGTGGAGTACCTATTAGAATAACTGATATGTGATTATATTATTGATAGTCTGGAAAATCTTAATGTATCGAGGATTACTCATCAAAATATCCGTTCGTACCAAATCAAAGTACTTAGTAATCGGTACTCGTAAATACTTTTATTTTGAAGGATTCAGTACTCAACAAATTTTGGGTACCGGTTGAGAGACTTTTCTCGTATGCAACGATAATAAATATTTCAAAGCGTAATGCCTTTATAGACACAAATTTTGAAAACTTAGTTCTTTCAAAGAATTACTTCTGGTTATTTGCTGTTTTTGTAACCTAACCAATCACTTGAATAACCAAGTGATTCTAATTTACTGATTGATAGGTAAGAAAAAGTAACAAAAGTCTAAACTAAACCAGAATTTTTTGTACTTCCATCTCTATAGAATTTTTTATTTCTTTCTGGTGCGATTTCAAAAATAATATATAATCGTTCTTTCAAGTGTTCTCTGCATGTATCTCTACCAAATACCTTCATTACTCTACTTCAAAATCAAAATGCAAAAATTGGGCGAATTCGTTGAAGGCAAGTGCTAAGGAAAGTGATATTCTCGTTTTATCTCCTACTGACTCATCAATTACTATGATTTCTTCTTTATAACCTAGAATCTCCAAGTAGATTTATTTGAAATACTCATACTCGTTACTAATTTTTTACGAGTACTCTCTAAAATTTGTAAAAGTTTCTATCTGCTCTGAGTACTTCTCATATAAATACTCGTATTCAAATACTTATTAGTTTTTTTTAAACCTAGTCATTGTGAAGACTCATGAGTACTATGTTGGCCCAGCTCTGGTTGGACGAGGTTTTGGAGCAGTAATATTTATGTTTGGCAATCTGCCCCCACCATATTTCATCGAAGTGTTTCTGAGGGTATAAAATCCTAAATAAAAACCCCGAAATTGCCTTCAACGATGGATGATTGATATCCTTCCACATGATTTTTTTTTTTCGTGGAAACTTCTTTGGAATATGGCGGTGATAGGATTTGGAATAAAAATATTGCTTTCTCTAAAACCGCCTCTGATTATGGATAACACAAATCCTTCTATATGATTATTTCTCATTTCTTTCTAGAAATTCTCTCATTGAATATGGAGGTGGCAGAATCACAAATGGAAATATAACCTACCCCAAAACCACCTCTGGAGCCGAATAATTTGTATCTCACTATACTATCATCCATCATTCATTCTTGAAAAAGTTTCTACAAAATATAGTGTTGGCAGGGTTTGGAATAAAAATGTTGCCGACTCCAAAACCACCATTATTCACAACGGATCAAATCCTTAGTGTATAGTCTTAGAAACAAATTATGGTACATTTTGCTACAAGCTCATGTACTCTTACCGTACGTATGTATAATCCAAAACTTTCGGACAATATTGTAGCATGACAACTACCTTAATTTGAATTTTTCCATATCATCGTTTTTCATTTCCTCTTATGAAGGCTTCCATATATGATGGCTTGAGGATCTGAAATAAAAAAATTGCTGCATCCAAAGCAGCCTCCGATGCTGAATAATTTGAATTTTTCCTCACCATCCTCCATCATTTCTTTTTAGGAAAGCTCTTGCAAAATATGGAAATGGGGTCTCACTCAAAATATTTCTGGAATCTATTACTAAGTAACCTGGATTTTAATGAGTGGAATGCATTTTTTTTTCAAATCCATATACCCCTACATTCTTTTGTTTTCATTAAACAGTCACTGATGCACTTCTCGGAGGTGGAGTTTTCGGGGTCAAAAAATCATGTGTCCATAAGAAATAAAAAACAAGTTTATGAATGCGTCCAGTTGGAGATGACATCATATTTGGATGAATTTATAATTCACGTGTCACATGGTACATTTTCGACTGATGTGATTGGCTAAGAGATGAGTGATAATGCCATTATCACCGCATGTTACCCGTCAACTTTTTCCACTTTGAGAATTGTTTACTGTCAGTTTGACGTTAAAAAATGTATTTCATCTGATAACGTTCATAACATTATCTCCACAAATATAACTCGTATAATGATCGGTGGTTTCAAACCTTAAGAAAATCGTATTGCACACTCCTTCTATTTTCATCGGTTTTAACTCGTTGCTATCACTGATGATAATCATAGCACTAGTTATATTACCCCCGAATATATATTTCAAATTACGTATGTACCAGTACAGCACGAATATATATTATATATATATATATATATATATATATATATATATATATATATATATATAGTGATTAGTGATTAGTATGATAAGATATTCTCGTGTCTAACTATTATTTTTCAAATTTCGACCTTTTTTTGACAAGCACTTTCCGAAAAAAAAACTTTTTGATGAATTTAACAATACTAATTTATTTGCTATTGGACTAAAAATAAGAACATAAATTGAGTATTACTATGGAGAATACTGAATAATAATGTATTCACTTTTGTCAAGTGTGTCATGAGTAGCCATGATGCGTTTTTTGCAGTTATTTTCATAAATCTTCTTTGGAAAACAAAACACTCACTTAGAGAATGACAGTGACGTACACTTTATGAGCAGACAGTAAAAGGTTTTCAATTTTCGTTAAATTTCAGTTTAATTTTTCTTCAAAATAATGTATACTCAAAGTGAAAAAGTGGATATGTTATTGATATTTGGTGGATATCATGAAATTCAAGAAATGCTGCTGAGTTGTATGCTCAGAAATAATCGATAGCAGTAAGTTGAAAAAGAAAGCAGTTGGAATTCAGAGAAAAGTTGATGAAATGAAAAAACTTGTTGAGGTTACTCAAAATGAGTCGAACATTGATAGTGAAACAGGTCGGATCACGAGTTCTCAGAAACATGCTCTATCTGGAAAAAGAATTAGGAATAAACATTATTGCTGTTACATTTGCAATGAAAATGTGGTTCATTTATCCAAACATCTGACTGTTGTCCATTCGAATGACACATTAGTATCTAAAATTCTAGCTCTGCCGAAAAATTCTAAAGCCCGTCGGATAGAGTTTGCAAAAATAATACGCGAGGGAAATTTCTATCACAATTGTGAAGTTCTCCAAACAAAAAAATGCGAGTTGAACCCATTGAGACTCCCAACTCCAGATGTACAGAAAAAATATACTTTTATCAACTACGGACCATGTCCAAACTGTTAAGAGGGTTCTTGTTGAAAAAAAAAGACATAATTTGAAGTATAATTGTATTGAAATAGCAAAATATGACCTAGAAGGTCGTCAACCCATTGGCGAAAGTAATGCTATGCTTGCTGGTATAAACGATTCAGGTGAATCATTTATTTTTGTGTGAATATCATTCCTAAGATGAGATATGATGAAATTACGAGAGAGTGTAGGAAAGACAAACTGATACGGAAGTTTGGTTTCATGATGTTCGAAAAATATAATGTGACTCAAGCCGAATTAATAAGGCAATCAATACGTCAATTGGGAAGACTCATCCAGGAAGTGAAAAAAAAATACCGACATATTGATAACCTCAGTCATTGTTTGAAACCATCCAATTTTGAATGTCTGATAATAGCTACTGAAAATATTTGCTCCACAACGTGTTCCCTCACAAACAGGCCGCAATTCAAAATCCCCTCCTTGGCTTTGAAAATTGGTCATTCATTGAAAAAATGCGCCAATTACGAGAGAGGAAACGCTCCACGACACGGAGATATTCAAAGAAACAGAGAGGTGGAGAATTTTTTGACACTCACGGATATTGAATTGAATATCAGAATTTCTTCTAATGCACTGAATACATTACACGTGAGGAAATTAAACTGTACGCAACTTCTACCAATAACTAGTGATTTGATGAAACTGAATAAATATCTTGAAGATGGGATGAAGAATATAATGATTGAATTTCAGCAATCAAATGAAGTGACTCCAAACCACTGGGCGACTCTTGCTTCATTAACTTTGAGGAGAATAGTAATATTTAATAAACGCAGGGCCGGAGAGATGGCAAAAATGACAATAGATCATTACAACATGAGACCTTTATGGTCACAGCAAACCACTGCGGAATCAAGGAATTCATTGAGTGAGTTTGAGAAACGATTGGCAAATCATTTTTGTATTGTAGAAATTCCTGGTAAGAGGGGAAAAAAGTACAGGGGCTTCTGTCCCCAGAAATGAAGACGGCCAAAGATATTTTGCTGAAAACAAGAACGATGGGTGGCATATAAAAAAAAAATCCCTTCGTCTTTGCGCGTACCGGAAATTCTTTGAGCCACATGAGGGGAAAATGTATAGCTAATGTTGACCTACAGATGCCCGAAAATATCAACGATACGAAGTTGAGGAAGTATATAGCTTCAGTTTCCCAAGTTTTGAACATGACAGAAAACGAAACAGACTGGTTGGTCCGACACCTAGGCCATGACATTCGAATACATCGTGAGTTCTATAGACTTCACGAAAGTTCTGTCGAACTCACCAAAATCAGCAGACTTCTGATGGCATTTGACAATGGAGAAGCGACCAAATTTCATGGAAGGAAATTGAATGAGATTGAATTGACCGGTGAGATCTGATTTATTTATTTCAACCAACGTTTTTTAATGCGAAGAAGGGGAATACAATGAGATGGAACCGCCTTCGAGCGCAAAAGAAACAGGAGGTTGAGAATATGAAAAGGTTACCTGGAAGTGAAAAATAAAAAAAATAAGTTATTTTCGGAAAAATTCGTGAAGTGAAAGCATGGACCAAAGAAGAAAGCTCTTCGGTAATCAGCTTCTTCAATTCCCACATAAAAAAAGGTATGGTTCCAGGAAAATCACCATGCGAGAAATGCATAGAAAAACTTGCCCATAGAAAATGGCAGATATAAAATTCCACGTGAAGAACTATTCAACCAAAATCAGAAGGAAGGGATTGTAACCATTTTTCCTAGTGTTCAATACATTCTTCACTGACCATTTGTGTTTCTATTCCACTTCCCATTTGAGAAT
The DNA here is from genome assembly GCA_018342105.1 of Gonioctena quinquepunctata. Classification (NCBI taxonomy): domain Eukaryota; kingdom Metazoa; phylum Arthropoda; class Insecta; order Coleoptera; family Chrysomelidae; genus Gonioctena; species Gonioctena quinquepunctata. The sequence goes on from JAFIRS010004467.1 coordinate 19,682, forward strand.
AGATCCACCCAGATCTCCTAGTTCTGGTTTGATTTGATGGAAGGACTCCTAAACAGTTCCTGTAGATTATTCATAAATCATAATCCCAGTCTTGAGTCCGGATTATTATTTCAGTTCCTTATTATTCTTCACTGACATATGACATTCAGAAATATATTCGAATATCTGGCAATGATTGAAAATGCAATTTTAGGAACAGAAAAGTAGTTCTATCATCAAAGGCTTACCTATTTTTCCATTTATCAAGATTTTTTAATCCCAGTTATTCGGTTATTCCATTGTATAACAAAGCATGTTCAGTTGAAATTAGTGAATTATGAATTAATTAATAGTCACCCGAATATTCTCTTGTACAGATACAATTTCATTCCGACAAAATTGAGGCAGAGAATGACATTATAACGAAGGGTATGATATAAATTGGCCCCCAGTGTGTAACATTCCTGTTGTATTATAATAGTGGAACATCTTACACACTCGAACATGAAGGATAATATTTGTGACATTTTCTTAACACACCCTTGTTTAGCAATATTAGTGGATATAGGGTACCACAAATATTTTTTCAATATATCTTCTATACTTTGGAGTGTTAAGCAAATCATAATAGTTTTCCTGCCTCCCGATTTTTTGCTGGATCGAATGAAGTAGGTTTCGGAGATGGCTCCACACTGTTTTTATAGGTTTTCCCATATTTGTGGATAGTTCTGTATGCAAAATCAGTATTAGTTGTATACATTCATTTTGTGGTATTCATACACGCATATACCACAAAATTCTGAGCATATTTACTCCACGCCTAAGATTTGATCAGATCGGCTAGAATCGGTTTTTTCGAGTGTAACTATCCACAAACGTATTCAATGCCCGTTATCTCACACACCAATATTAATGGGTAACCCTGCACTTTGAGGCGTCGAGCGCCCCCCAGTAGCGTCAAATGTACTATTATGTATGTTATTTGTGGATATTCTGCCGTCATTTATTTCATTCCGTAGTGTGAAAGTGAGACGTGAATTCCAATATTAGTGGAACTTGGGACAAATTCTAATCTGTTCATTGAACACATATTAATTTCCAATAAGAAGACTAGTATTGATTGGTATCTTCAAAAAGGTAAGTCATCACCACTGATTATCATATTATATCGAAGAGGTAAGGTTTTATTCAGATATATTGTCACGCCCTTGTTTTAGGGCTTATGAAACCTTGGCCCCTTACTGTGTGGGGTACCCAATAATTAGCTCGCTTGGTTTGCGAGAGGTTGAAACATTATGCTACTTTGATTGTGACCACCCGGTTATAGTGAAATGAAAGAGTTGAGTGAAGATATTCAATTTATTTGAAAAAATAGTGTTAGAAACGTGTGAAAGGCCGAAACAACAGTGAACACAAACATAAAAAGTTAAGTGAACAATAAAAAAATCGGTGTAGACACAATAAGGGTATACACATAACAATAACACTTGATTACCAACGCCAAAGGGATGAAATATGTCATCATGATGAAACTACTTCAGACCACTTGTGAGGTCAAGCACATCAAGAGCAACCAGCACATAAAAACCCAAGAACCCCGAATCGAAACACTTTAATTTATAGGAAAAATATCGCTGACTTGCAGAATTAGCGTTCTTGCTATTGATGAATGCAATACCGGATTGAAACCCAATCCCTGGTTAATGAATGGCGTTGAACTCTGAATTTACAGAAAATACTATATTTCAATAAATATATTACCGGATGATGAGTTTCTAATAAATGAATGATCTATGGAAATTTTTATTTTATATTCAATGATATCCAAATTCCATTTTCAGGTTTGGTGAATTAATTTTGAATTGTCAAAATCAAATGCTTGGTGTAAACACAAAATGGAAAGATTAAGGAATGAATGTCGTATTGATCAGCTTTACAAAAGACATTATCATGCAGTAAAATCAATAAAAAATATTAAAACAGAAAATTGCAGCAGAATGAAAGGAAAAACAAAAATTTATCAGAGTTCTCGCGTGGCACGTAAAATTCTAAGATCGGCACTGGTCACAAAAGTATCATATAATGTCTATCATATCTATACGAGGTATTTTGTGGCTCAATCTCTTGGTGTTGGGACTGCTTCTTCTTCTGGTTTCAAGCGGTTGTACTCCCACATGGTACATTTAGGGATTCAGGATTCTGCCTGATGGAAGACGGCTGTACCCCAAAATGGCTGTGGCAAGGTTGCTCTTTCTCTGGGTTGGTTCGTTGATCGTACTAACTGTCGGCTCACACAGCCGGCTTGTGAATGGTCGCTGATGCTCCGCACACTGATCACACCTGGAGTCGTGAATGGTCTGGAATGACAAACGGCCGTTCACTGAACGACTGGTGGCTGCTCCTGGAACCAACGAGGACGGATGACAGGTGACTGGCAGGTTACTGTTTACCACCTGTGAACAGCGTGAACTGTGGTTTCGGATGGCCCCAATTGTATCTACAAATGTATTTGAGTGGTGCACTGCTTCTATCCGTATTGAATATTGAAACTGTGGATGTTCACATTATGATCAGCTGGGAAGCGCAATTGGAATTTCAGGGTGATCCCCGAAAAAATTATCCCCGACAAAATATCCCCTGACAAAATATTTCCAAGACAAAATATCCCCAAGACTAAACATCACCAGACATCACACCCCCAAGACGAAATATCCTTGGACAAACATACACACATACACACATATACAGGTATCAGCTACACTATGGCAACCCAAGCATATTCCGAACTTGTGGCACATTTGATAATATACTAGGTGGAGGTAGTGCTCTTTCTAAGAAATATTTAGCTATTTTTATTTCTTAAGTACACCCCGTTTGACAAGATATATTGATGTTCCACACTACGGCTACCTGAGCCACAATGTTGTGTGTACAAGTAATGTGTAAAGAGTTGTCATAGTGCAAAATTAGTAGCCATAGTGTCGAAAGTTCGTGAGGTGTGGAGGGTGTTGCCACATTTTATTTACTTTTACCACGCCCACTTACTTACGTACACACGACTCTGTGGCTACTACCAACAAGTTTATTTTGTTCTGCGCAGCGAGCAGTCATTTCGTTAGTCGGAACATAAGCGAAAATTTCTTCTCGTCGATACCAATGTTCATTATTGCGGCTGAATATCAGAAATTGATGTTGACAATTGAATTTTAAATAATCAGAGTTGAATGTTAAAGGATGAAACATGAAGTTTAATGTTGAAAAAGTTGAATATGGAAAATTGTTGTAAGTTGAATATTGAAAGTCATCTGTCAAAAATTGAAGGTTGTAGGTAGGTGTAATTTGAAAGTTGATGGTTGGAAATTAAATGATGAAATTCGAATGTTAAAAATATAATCTTGAAAATTGAATGTGGCAAGTTGGGAATTGAGTTAGTTGAAGTTGAGGTGTTATTTTGAATGAAGTTGAGTATAGTTTAATGCTCAGAATATTGAAATTTTAGTTGAATAAAAAAGTATGAAAAAATAAATTTTGTAAAAAGTCGAATTCATGAATGAGCCCTGATTCCAAAACTGATTGTAAATTTCACATGAAACTTGGGGTAAAAAAAGAAAAATGTCGTTCGAAATAGCAGTTTGAGAAAGTTTTCGAAAGAAAAAACATCTACTGTCTTATATTGGGATTAAAATTCGAATAATTGAATAAAAGCGAATTTCATGGAAAACTGCTGTGGAATGTCAAATGAAAGCTTATGTGATGCAGAACCCATTCACATATATTAAATTTTAAAATAAAAAATACATAAACTGCAAATATAGTTGTAAAAGTGTAATCACAAATAAATTCTTTTATATCTTTAATGTATCGAATTACTCCTTAAATTCGATTTTATGGATAATGTATATCTACTAATATAGGAAATTTCGATTCAATCAGTTTTCTCATATTAGAAGTCTCAAGTCGTTAACACTGAGTGTTGGATGTTATGAGTTGAAATTCAAAGCTTAAATGTTGTAAAACGAAGATACAATAAAAGCATTTTGAAAAGGTACATTTTGTGAAAAAAAATACTTTGAAATAAAAAAATTCTACGTAAACATCAGGATACTATTAGAGATTGATTGGAAAAAATTACGACACCTAATCTCGTGTAAGAGTCTTAAGTTCATTTATAATTATGGTAAGTTTGGTGATCCACAGATATAGTTCTTCAAAGTTTGAGTTGGATTAGAATCAAGTTATTAAAGAAAACAATCGCTTTCTGCCAACGTTACGAACTTCAATGAGTTCTTCATCAGGGCTCTGTAAAACTCATTGTTACAGAGCTCTGTTGATAAAAGTTGGTGAGAAACCAATAATTTTTCTTCAATAACATTGATCCTAATCCCAACTAAACCGTTAAATTTATTATAGTTCGAAAAGTTGGTGAGAAACCAATAATTTTTCTTCAATAACATTGATCCTAATCCCAACTAAACCGTTTTAAGTTCATTTATAATGATAAGTTGGATATGGACTTTGGAATTAAAGAGAAACAAAGAGTTCCTTGAGAATGAGGTGTTTAAAAGAATGAGTTTTTTCGAGCAAAACTCCAAATTACGAATAAAATTTCGAAAAATTATAGAAAAAAATCGAATTTCGTGGGATGTCGAATCAAAGCGAGTATAGCAAAAGTAAATTAATTTGCTGTAAATCCCCAAATGAATGAACTGAAGCCTCAAATTCCCAGTTCAACTTCGATACATGACACAATCACATTTATTGGTATAAAGATGTACAGTAAACTTCCTCTGGGTGTTGAAGAAGTAACAGCACTTAGTCCATTTAGAAGAAAAACAAGAAATTCAGTGAGTGATGAAGCCTACTATAATCTTGAAAAATATTTGGATGACACACTGTGATATCACTATTAATTGATTATATTTTATTTTTATAATATTCACTCACTACCTTAGACTTGTTTAATTCCTTGCAAAATCCTATCTGAGTGATACAATTTGCAATTTTGAATATTTCTAAAAATTTTATTAAATTGGGGTACCAAATTATCATTTTGCAATAAGTTTCAATGAGTTTTCTGTAAAACTACATGACAATTCAAAATACGCTACACGTATTTTGAAAATGTCAATCGAATTGATTTGTTTGAAAATATGAACAGAATGTTCATAAAATCAGATGTGGAATCATCTGCGACTGAAAGATAAACTTTAGTCATTATCTTCCATCGTTCAAGATAACCTCTTGTGGGGTATTCATGTTGAAAAGGGAAACATTCTCAATTGAATATTGAATAGAAAGATTTTTCTGTGAATTGAAAAATCCACGTTAAAAATTAAGTTATTTTTTGTGAATGTCTAGCAGAAAACAACTACTTTCCCGGCTAAAGCCACGCTGGACATTGAACTACATCTGATAGATATTCTAAAAGGACCCTAACTCAAAAAAAAATCTGAAATTGAAAATTTGCATTTTTCAAGATAGTTATACGATTTTCTATTCCAGTCTTAGTTAAGAACTCATATAGAAAATATTTCTATTCAATATTCAAGTGAGAATGTTTCCTTTTCAACGCCAATCGAATAAATCAAAAAAAAAATTTGTTTGAACACGATAATTTTTAAGATATTTCTGAAATTAATCCATTATGTTTTTCATATTTGTTTGATTTTCGCAAATGAATGATTTGCTTCACAATATTTATTAATGAATAGTTTTTCTCAGTTTGAATTTTTGCATTAAATCAGAAAATATCGAAAAACGTTCATAAAACAATAACCAAATTTTCAGAGATGTTTAACTTCTTTTGTTTAACTTCAAAATGGTTCCAAATCGTTTTTCTGTTCACTGTCATCCAATCATTGCATCAATAGATATTTCAGGAGAATTGTCCACGAACCCTTTCAAATCTAATTTGAAATATTACATAGCACCATAGGTAACTGTATAAATCCGTGAAATGTAAATTGCTTGAAAATATTGCTCATGACATATAGAGCCGAGAATGATAGAGAGCCGAGAATGATACTATAAACAACAGAATTAGAATTATAGAGTGGCGTTCTCTTCTAAATGTCTGACACATCTATAATTCCAATTTCTCCAGTATTGTTATATTTCACTTAACACTTACAGGAATAAGATATTTTTGTAGAAATTTCAACAAAATAATTAGACTTTATAGAATTTGTAAATTAGTTTGAACCATCTCAACACATACTTGTGATAAAAGATTTGTTACGGGAATTTAATAAACGCATCAATAAATGTTTTGAAGAAAATTGTGGATATATTGAGGCTTCAGTGGATTGAAGAAAAATAAAAAAAATTGTATTTCCAATAATGTTTTTTGAGTTACTTTCTAGGTAACTTGTCATCTTCTGTTTAACTTTTCATTTGTCAAATATATCATTATTATATGCACGCATTAATTATACTAATTCAACTTACCAATGAACCCAAAGGTTATCATATTTTTTAATACCATGAATGTTTCATTATTTGCAAAATCAAATTATAAATTATTCATTCCCAAAAAAAATTATTGAAGATCATTTTTTCATACATATACATATATATATATATATATATATATATGTATATATATATATATATATATATATATATATGTATATATATATAAAAATTCAGATATCACGACTGAAAATTGGTATGAACAGTGGGGAATAACGGGGATCTTCAGTCAGCAAAAGTGTTGAATTATGAAAACCTTATACGTTGACAGTTGTTCAATTTTGAACTTTCAGGGTCAGTAATCTGAGTGGTTGATTGATGAACATACTTAAAACGTAATATATGTAAACATTTGTCAAAGCTATAATACCATTCCGACAAATGTTTACATATATTTTACGTTTTTTTTAAAAGTTAATGTTTATCAATCAGCCACTCAGATTACTGACCCTGAGAAAGTTTCAAAATTGAAACGAAAGCTCAGTCCAACGTATTGAAGAGTTCTTCATATTTCAACATTGTGCTGACTGAAGATCCCCGTTATTCCCCACTGCTTATATATATATATATATATATATATATATATATATATATTTATATAATGCATTCCATTCCTCATGTAGATCGCAATGGAAGCTGGTGTCATAGTTCTGTGTGTACGAACACAAGAATAATCCAAACTTATGGCAACTCTGTATAATGAGTTATTACTCTGGGTGAGAAATGGAATTAAATATTGAGCATTTGCCATAGATCAGGAATATGCACGCACACCGAAAACATTTACATATATATTTATATATATATATATATATATATATATATATATATGAGCGGCTGGCTTCTGTTTGTTGACTCCGTTGATTTGTCGTTTTCTACCAAGTGTTGTTCATCCTCGCACTTCCCCACCGTACCGATGAGAACCGAGAGCCCGAAACACGTGTCTACGGTTAACTTTTTTCTCTGAGGGCTTTGGCCACTAAATTCTTTCCATATATATATATATATATATGTCACCTCAAAAACGGAAACTGCTAAATTCGTCCAGAGGAAATATGATTCAAGAACAATCATCTTTTGATATCTTCTGACGCATTGATCGGATGACAGTGAATGGGAAAACAATTTCGAACCATTTCGAAGTAAAGCATCTCTGAAATTTTGGTTACTGTTTTTTACGCACGTTTTTCTATAACTTCTGATTTGATGGATAAATCGAAACTGAAAAGACTATTCATCAATGAATACTGGGGTGTAACAAATCCTTTATTTAACTTAACACAATAATGTGTTAAGTTAAATATGTCTCAAACTCCATATTTTTAATATCAGTGTTTGAACCTGATGATGACAAATTTTTGAGCATATTGCGATTCCTTAATTCGAAGTTTAACCCACTGCTAGAGAATTTTGAATTTTATCCATTAAAATAACATTGAAAAATGATTTTTTATACGTTTTTCCTTCCGCTCACCCTGAAAATTTATTTTTTGGGAATTTTGACTCATGGATTCTTGTTATAGGTACAATTTCTTACAAAAAAGCTGATTGCGTCGAATTTGTAACTCCAACGGGTTCGGCGAAAAATGTCATTTAAGCTGAATTTTCATAAAAATAGCAGTAAATCGCGTTCATTTGCTGAACTATTGGATATAGGAAGAAAATTTGTAGGGGGGTTTATGCCCTACAATTTTGCTGTGAGATATTTTTTTTTGCTCTCATAGTTCAGCTGTTCAGCCACTTAAAACTTAAAATTAACGAAAAAATCAATTTTTTTCAATAAAAACTAATTTATGAAATTCAAGTTAAAAAATTGAATGAACATTTTTTTTGCCATTGTATTTTTTGAAATTCTATGGCAGCAAAAATGTTTTGAATCAGTAATTCCACAACGATGACTACTTTCTGGAGTTTAAAACATTAAAAAAAAATTATACGATTTTCACAGATAGATTATTCATGTTAGACTTTATATTTATGTACAACTGAGTCATTATAATTTTTCAGTAATACGTATTGTTTATGCTTGTGATCTATACTATAATTATGTCCAGGAAAAAGCCTCTTAAGATTGGATAACGATATGTAATTTATTGAAATATTTTTTCAAACAATTTTTTAGAGGACTTAATTAATTATCAAAGAAAAGTTAAAAGTTTAAATGACATTTTTTGTCGAACCCATTGGAGTTACAAACTCGACGCAATGGGCTTTTTTGTAGAAAATTATACCTATAAAAAAAATCTACGAGTCAGAATTCCCAAAAAAAAAAATTTTCTGGGTGAGCGGAAGGAAAAACGGATAAAAAATCATTTTTAATGTTATTTTAATGGATAAAATTCAAAATTCTCTAGCAGTGGGTTAAAATTCGAGTTAAGGGTTCGCAATATGCTGAAAAATTTTGTTTTTCTATAAATTACAAGATTTTCAGGCAGGACTTGAAGAAAAGAAATGTTGCCCAAAAATGAAGCACCCTAATATATATATATATATATATATATATATATATATATATATGTGCGAGTGCCATTGTTTAATTTTTATATATATTACTAGTAGTGGGTCATAGTGATATGATTTTGAAAAGTTCTTCAATCACGAAATGGTGATTAGTTCGCTGTCTTCACTTAACCTCACCTTACTTGTCTTGATAATGAAAATAAACATTTTCGAAAGCTTGACTAAATAAGAAAGAGTTTTTCTTTTTCTCATAGGCCATTATTTTGACTGCAACCTCAAGGAATATCCTTTCTACAAAGTTTATTTCAAATTCATAGTTATATATATATATATATATATATATATATATATATATATATATATATATATATATATATATATATATATATATATATATATATATCATTGTAGTCCTCATGTGGACTGCAAGTAAAGCCTGTGTCATAGCTCTGTGTGTACGAACACAAGAATAATCCGAACTTATGGCAACTCTTTATGAAGAGCAATAACTTGGGTCTAGGAATAGAAGAAGTGAATTGATTGCCACCAGAATATATATATATATATATATATATATATATATATATATATATATATATATATATATATATATATATATATATATAAATGACAATTCCTTGGAAACATCTCATTTCCAAGGAATTCTTTAATTATCTTTAATTCCAAAGTCCATATATAACTCGTCATTAATATATGAGCTGGTGTCATAGTTCTGTGTGTACGGAAACAAAAATAACACGAACTTATGGCAACTCTGTATGAGGAGTAATTACTCGGGTCTAGGAATAGAAGAAGTGGATGGCTGCCACCAAAATATTAAATAATATATATATAATATATATATATATATATATATATATATATATATATAATATATATATATATATATATATATATATATATATATAAATAAGAATTCCTTGGAAACATCTCCTCTCCAAGGAATTCTTTATTTATCTTTAATTCCAAAGTTCATATATAACTCGTCATTATATATGAACTTAAATTATTATATATATATATATATATATATATATATATATATATATATATATATATATATATATATATAATTCCAGTCCTCATGTGGACTGCAAGGGAAGCTGGTGTCATAGTTCCGTGTGTACAAACACAAGAATAATCCGAACTTATGGCAACTCTGTATGAGGAGTAATTACTCGGGTCTAGGAATAGAAGAAGTGGATTGCTTGCTACCATAATATAATATATATATATATATATATATACATATATATCTATATATATTATATATATATATTTATATATATATATATATATATATATATATATATATATATATATATATATATATATAAATATATAAATATATATATTATATATATATATATATATATATATATATATATATATATATATATATATATATATATATATATATATATATATATATATATATATATATATATATATATATATATATATATATGTATAAACAAAAATATTACAGTTTTGATTGATTTTATATCTTTTGACTTGTGAATGCAAGCGTTGCCATAGATCAGAATAGAGAACCGAACTCATGGTTCGAGGTCAAGATCATGGCAACATTGCATTCTAAGTTCTCATGAGACCGCAAGGAGCTGATGTAGTTAAATGAGAAAGTCATAGCTCGTGTGCATACCAAGATAATCGAACTATGGCACTCTGAAAATGGTAATAACTCTGGTCGAGGAATGGAATAAACGAAGTGGATTATGTGATACGGTAATCAATCTCCCAAAGAAGCTATATTTTCGAATTGTGATCAGAAATAGGACAAAATATCGTCACAATATACGAAAGACACTATGGCACGGAGTGCGAGTTGCCACAATGTTCAGCAGTTGCCACAGTTCAGGAATATGCACGCACACCGACGCCACAGTGTAGCCAATACAAACACACATATACACACACACACGACAAATAATTATTTTCAGTTGTGAAGTCATTAGAAAAAAAATAACATAAATAACATAAAATAACAAAATTATAATTACAAATAAACATGTGTAACATTTTTCTTAATACTTTCAAATTATTCAATTGAATAAATTGGTTTTAATTAAATAAAAATGTTATCGAATGAATGAAATAAACATTGGAACAAAACACAGATAATTAAATTAATTGCTCATACAATTGTAACCAGCAATCACTCGACCGACAACTAGCATCCGAAGTATGAGCCAACCACCGAAGTAGCCTACCACCGTCCTGAGCTTGCCGAACAGTGATAGTGGAACAGACCGGAGTTTGGTAAATATTCTCTATCAGTTTAAAGGTACCGGAAAACGAATAAGTGTCAACTAAAGGAGCACTAAGTGTCAACCTTAGAGCCAAACCAAATCCTTGGGGTCAGGTTCAGGTGCGAATACGACGCACCATGTTTTTAATCAGCTATGTTACTAAATAGGCCCTAGCTTGAATAAGTGTCTCTAAATCACCTCCAAATACATGTATTTAAATCACTGTTGTACAACCATCAATTGAAAATAAGTAATGGTATATTACTGTCGATATTTCCACGAAAAAAATCTTAAAGTGTCAGGCACCGGTACCTCTACCTTAAATAACCTTAGATAATAATTTCGATGGTGAAACGAAATAACTTTTGCAATACTCTCCAACTACTTCAATGTAACTGATTAAAATACACGAGATGGCCAAACCTACAGAAACTGAACTTAACAGTCCACCACGAGATGTCAGTAAAGAACCAATTTTTTATGCCAGATTATACGAGGATTTTTTATCATGGGGATATTTTGTCCGAGGATATTTTATCCGGAGATAATTTGTCGTGGGGATATTTTGTCCGGGGATCTAAACGCCTTATACCCGTCAATCAGGTTCTGCCTTGGTTCTGGAATGTTTTTCTTTTCGTCCTAGCTGATGTGAATATTTCAATATTTATTTACAGGGGATGGATGCCTTCCTTGCGGAGTTCATTGGATAACTGGAATGCCGTGCTGCTCTGGTATGTTCCTGGAGATGGGCCATTCCTTCTGGTTTGTGTCAGTGCTTGCTGCCGGGGCGTGCCTCCGTGGTCTCGGTGTTACAAGAAACAAGGAATTATTTGCAGTAAGTATTCTTGAATAAAACGAATGGTTTAAGAAATAAAACACTACAATATCGATAGTATTCCCTGAATGCTTCAATTCATACTGTTTGCTATATATTATTCATCACAAACAGCCCAAAAAACTGATGACATGTGAAAATCAAATCTTAAAATATATTTTACACCTTAACCCTAATATTCCCTACGTTAAGTACCTATGAATGAATTTAACGTTATAAACAACATTAATCAACAATAGGAACATGATATTTGAAATTCCCATTCTAGATATTCAGTTATTCTACAAGAGACATGGCCCAAGATGCTCTGAAATGAATCCAATTTGATACATTCACTACACGCACTTATTTTTTATACATTCATAAAAATATTTTTGTTATTATTTGATTCAAACTCCTTCAATGGTTCGAACTGATACATATTTGAAATTTACAGCGTTCGATCCATTTAGAGTAAATGAGAAACTCACTCATTTTCATTTCGTATAATCAATTCTCATATACCAAAAAATAATTTTAGTAAAGCCTTCAGTATTCATAAATGTTCATATTATTTTTAGTACTCAGATTTTTTGTATTTCCCAGGCCTTAGCATTTATTCATTTCCATATAAATTTCAGCCCTCAACTGTGAAACTTGCGCCCTCAGCATTCATTGCTTTTCAAACGGAAATAAACTTTTTGAATATAAATATTTGCCTATTTATTCTGCTTTCACGTTCAAGCAAGGTTTCAGCAATTCCACTTATATGATATCTCAAGGCTTTTGTCATTTGAAAGCCTGGCGTAAAATAATTTTGAACAGTTGATATTGATAATGGCCTAATTTAAACAAACTACTGATAAGTCATTAGTTGAATCTTACCCCCTACTCGTTATTCTCTTAGTTTTTTTATTACATTATTAAAATTTGCGATTTAAAATTGGAGGGGGATACAACCACTAATCCCAATCCCTACAGCATAGTTTTGCATGCGCCGCTTGGACATTACGATCATGAAATGATTTGTTTCTTCATTGCCTCGAGTTTAGCGCTGTAATTCGTCCGATAGCGTTTGTTAAAGAATATTTTTATAAAAATTTGTTCGTGTCAACTCTATGGTTGAGCTCGAATAAGTACTGCCTTTTGATAGGTTCATACCCTTATTCACCCAGCTTTACTACAAAAAGGCAAGGATATCCTAATCCCCCATCTTTTGAAGATATTTCGCAGCTGCCACGCACACGGATACGTTCCTAAAGCAGCCCAGGTCATCTTCATCCCCAAAGCCTGGCGAAAATGATTACACCCAGGCGAAAGCGTTCAGAGCAATCAGTCTCACGTCTTTTCTTCTAAAGATAACTGAAAGGCTGGTGGACAGATACATCAGAGAGGAGGTACTGGAACTGAACTCGCTCAGCGACCTCCAGCACGTGTACCAGAGTGGCAAGGGCACGGAGACTGCCCTCCATCGACTCGTCCATAGGGTTGAGGACCGGGGCGGCGCCACTCTAGGTATATTCATCGACGTAGAAGGGGCATTTGGCAATACGTCATTTGATCCCATATGTCAGGAAATAAGGGAGGGGGGCGTGAACCCAACCATAATACGATGGATTCACGCCATGCTGTCCTAAAGACTAGCTGAAGCAACTACCAGAAGTAGCTTTAGCTAGGCTGTACCCACGAGGGGCTGTCCACAGGGGGGAAGTCGTGTCCCCTCTGCTATGATGCCTCGTGGTGGATGACCTCCTAGTGAAGATACAAGAATTGGGTTACTACACTCAAGCCTACGCGGACGACATTGTCATCCTGGTAGATGACCAGGGGTCCGGCCTCGTGAGACGATCTATACAAAGAGCCCTCAACGGGGTGGATGAATTGTGCCGTTTAGTAGGGCTGAGTGTGAACCCTGAAAAGGCGGAGCTGGTGCTTTTCACCAGGAAACGCAAACCAGGGAACCTCCCAAAAGTCCAACTCAATGGGAGGTCCCTGCAATACAAAAGCTCAGTCATGTACCAGACATCCTTGACTACAAGCTAAACTGGAACGAGCATATAGAACACAAAGTTCGGAAAGCCACAGCCGCGTTCTGGGCATACTGAAGGGCATTCGGCAGTACGTGGGGGCTTAGCCCCAAGATTCTAGACTGAATCTACACGACTCCCATACGCCCAATTATTACGTACGGAGCCATCGTCTGGTCGCAAGGTACAGCATCCGGCAAATCAAAAACCCAATTAGATAAGGTACAAAGACTTGCCTGTCTTGCGACAATAAGTGCAATGAGGACGGCATCCACTAGAGCGCTGGATACACTTATAGGACTGCCTCCATTGCACCTCTTCATTGAACATGAGGCACGCAAAGCCATTGCTCGCTTGAGAAGATCCAACCAATGGCGGAGCGAGGGAATGTATGGACATTCTCGATTATGGAATCAAACAGTGAAGGGTTGTCCACCCCTGGAGATGCCCGGGAGCAATTCTTCACCTGTCATATGTTTCACCAAAAGGCCGCTGTCAGTCATTCCCAAAAGGGAGGACTCGGAGCAGATAGGGCACCGCCTGATCCCCAACAATAGGATCATCTGGTACACAAATGACTCCAAGATGGGTGTATCAGCCGGAGTATAGGGGCAATATCCAGAAGCTGAATGAACTCTACTATGCCCTGGAAAATTATGTTTCAGTATTTCAGGCAGAAGTTTTTGCCATACTCGCCTGTGTAAGAGAAAATATTATCAGAGGCTACCACGGCTAGCAAATCACGATATGCACGGCCAAGCGGCGATCAAGGCCCTCACGTCGTACACAGTCAGTTCGCTGCTGGTGTTGGAATGCATGACGATCTGCAAAGGCTATCCATCGTCAATGAGGTGAAGCTACTGTGGGTCCCCAGTCATACCGGTGTGCCCGGAAACGAACGGGCCGACCATTTGACCAGACAAGGTGCAAAAATATCAACGATTGGACCAGAACCAATACTAGGAGTTTCTAGAATGGAGCGTCTCAACCATGAAGAAAATCCTGGAAATAAAATTCCAGGAAGCATGGAAAAAGGCCCCTGGCATGAGACAATCGAAACTCCACGTCGAAGGCCCCTCTACTAGGAGGGCCAAGACTCTGCTCACATTGAGAAGAAAGGATGGTAGGGCTTCTCACGGGGCACTGCCATCTAAATAGGCACCTCAACATTATAGGTATCACGGATGATACTGAATGCAGGTGGTGCTTGGAGGATGAGGAGCCCTTCACATCCTCACGGAATGCCCAGCAGTGGCAGCAATAAGGGAAGCGCACCTCGGGAGTATCGCTCTAAACCCGGTGATTGTGAGAAAGTTATTGGTTAGAAGGCTGGCCTCCTTTGCTCGCGAAATAGGGTACCTTCAAAGCTGAACCGATTCCCAGCAGCCGTGGGTACACAACGGGCCCGATAGAAAGGCTTACATGCTAATGGTTCTGTCCGCCCACATACTCTCATCCTATTTATCTACCCTTATTCGCCTTTGTTCACCCGTCTTTATATCTCAACCTATTAATAAAATCGTTTATTATCATTATATTTGTCAAAAACATTTCAAAAAAGATGATAACACTGTAACCGACCATAATCACTTTACGGGGAATTTTAGGGGGAGGAACATTCTTAATGTAATTTAAACTTTTGAAAATTATATGTATATATTATTCCTATTGTCTTTCATAAATTAAGAGGATATGATGGTCATTTTATGATTAGTAATCTAATTAAAAAAGCGCGTTTGAACATACTTCACATTAATAAAGAGAAATATGTATCATTTACTTTATACCACCAAGAAAATGATATTAAATTATGATTCATAGATTCTTTTCGATTTCTGAATGCATCTCTGGACGAGCTAGTTTCCATTATTAATCTTAAAGATTTAAACATTCTTGAATGCGAATGCCCTAACGTTAATAACGAGTAATTCAGGTTATTAGCTCGGTTATGATTATATCGATCGCAGGAAAAAATTAAATGAGACGATACTACCGCCTATCCACTGTTGAAAAATCAACCTGTTACCAAAGAAAAATATGCACATGCGCATAATGTTTGGAAGTCATTTAACATCCGAAACTGAGCATCATATTCAGACTCGTATTTGAAAACAGACATTTTTTTGTTTGCTTATGTCTTCGGAAAAATTCCGACAGAAATGTTCCGCGCGTTACGGTTTAGATCCACCATGGTATTACACAAATGTTATATATATATATATATATATATATATATATATATATATATATATATATAGAATATAAGGCAAAAAATAGAATAAAAAGATAAGAAAATCTTTAGTAGATGAGCCAAACTATTGGATTCAGTTTGTTGAAATTAAAATTAATGGCAAAAAATGGGTAATAGGAGGTATTTATCATTGGCCTAATGAGAGCCATTCTAGGTTTCTAGACAGTTTGGAAAGCATTCTTGGAAATTATTTCTATAATAAAAAATTTACTCTGATTGGAGATTTCAATATTGATTTTAAAAAAGACAGTTTTTATACAAAAAAAATCATAGATATATTCAACTCATTTGGAATTGATCAACTTGTTACTGATTACACAAGGGTGACAAATAATAGCGAAACTCTCATTGATTATGTGATCACTAATGAATCAAATATAAGAACTGCTGTACATGATGTACCAAAAATATCTGATCATTCATGATATCAGTTAACATTTTTGATTGTGTGAAAGAAATTTTGAACAAATGTATTCATTTAAGAACCATAAATGAACGTACATATAAGGAAATCAATTTAGAACTTATCTCTGTTAATTGGAACTTGAATACAACCAATGTAAATGTAATATTGGATGAAATAGAAAGGAACCGTATCATAATTATGGATAAAGTATCACCTAAAAAGAAAATATAAATTAAGTCAAATCAAGTACCATTTTATGACAGCGAACTGAAAACATTATCAAAAGAAAAAGATATAGCTTATAAAAACTCCAAGAAATGTACAACTCCAGAAAAAGAACAAAAATGGCAAGAATATAAATTCTCACGAAATACCTATGTAAATATACTAAACGAAAAAAAAACTATATTTTGAAGATAAAATTGACGAAAATTATGTGGAAACATCTGAAACAATATCAAACCATACCCAATATAAAAATTTTTAAAAAAAAACCTGTGATAACCCAATAGAGATTGCACATAATTTCAATGAATATTTTGTAAAAAGTGTAATTGAGATCGAAAATAGTATAAACATATCAGATATGGACACCGAATAACTACGAACCCATTAACAGTAGTTTGAGTCAATTCAATGAAATAAGCATGATAACTTTACGAAATATCATTTTTTCTCTAGATAAAGTAAATAAAAGTGAAATTATCAATGGCAAATTTCTAAAAGAAACTTTTGATGTATTTGGGCATATAATATTAAACTTCATAAACACTTCCTTGTCTAAAGGACTGTTTCCTGAGCAGTACAAAGTTAGTAGTCACTCCTATACCGAAATTAAATAGTACAAATGATGCAAGTAATTTCCGCCCAATTAGTAGTCTCCCGACCCTTGAAAAAGTACTGGAACTAGCAGTACATGAACAACTAGTTACATACTTTAATGGAAATAATTTGTTCATTGATTATCAGTCAGGTTTTCGCAAAAATCACTGATGCGAAACAGCGTTACAGCTCACAGTCACAGAGTGGAAAAAAAGTATTGATAAAAAAGAATACATTGTTGCGGTATTTCTAGATTTCAAACGTGCCTTTGAAACAATCAACAGAAAAACTTTAATCAATAAGCTGAAGTACTATGGTGTAAATGGAAAAGCTTTAAACTTGTTAGATAGCTATCTTGAGCATAGGAGCCAAAGAACTAAAATCTGTGACATAATGTCAGAGCAAATTATAAACGAGATAGGCGTACCACAGTGGCAGTGTTTTGAGACCATTACTTTTCATCATTTATCTATATGATATCAAATATATACCTGATTTGCACCATTTAAATCTATTTGCAGATGATTCCCTTGTATATACAAAAAACTGTGATTTAGAAGAAGCTGTACAAAATATCGATATATCTTTAAAAAATATCGAAATATATCTACAGGTGAATAAACTCAAACTGAATATCAATAAATCTAAGGCAAGTGTTGCATCAAATTCGAACCAAAGAATGATTGATATTAACTCTATTGATATCAGCATATGTAATAGCCAGCTCACAATTGTAAATGAAATTAAGTATCTAGGATTTATAATAGACCATCAGTTAACTTTAAATAAGCATGCCGAATATACCATTAGAAAGATATGTAAGAAAATGTATTTTTTCTCCAGAATCGCAAAATCTCTATCAAGTTTTGCTAGATTAACTTGTTACAATTGCATAATAAGTCCTCACTTTGACTACTATGCTACACTGATGTATCTATTCAACCAAAATCAAATGGGACAATTGCAGAAATTACAAAATAGAGGAATGAGAATTATTTTAAGATGTAACCAATATACCCCTATTGAATTTATGTTGAATACCCTACAATGGCAGTCAGTACAAAAGAGACTATATTACTTGAGCATGATTTTTATTTTCAAAATTAAAGTGGGATACAACCAACCTATCTTAGCAGATATTTAGACAAAAATAGTGATCTTCATTCATACAATACAAGAACATGTAATACATTTTATATATCCCGAACCAACTACAAGAGTGGAATGAATTCATTGTTCTTTAAAGGCCTAGATAGCTTTAATAAGATACCTGATGGGATCAAAAATGTAAGTTCCTTAAAAGTATTCAAAAAGTTAAAAAAAAAAATTATATGTTTACGCTTAACTATATGTTTATGTTTATAACTATCTATATATTTATGTTAATAACTATATATTGTATATTAGGATTCCTAAAATAAAGACAACTACTACTACAATGTCTGGTTACATGTTGGATTGTATATTGAAATACACCAAATACAAAAGTATATGGGAGATTATGATCCAGATTATGAAACCATCCAAGTATCTTATGTATTTGGATGTAATTTTTTTATTATTATTTATTTATTTAGCAGATAGGGTAAGTCCGGAATAGATGGCCATAGGGGAGAAATGGCCATAGTGACGTATATCCTGTCTCGGTAAAAAAAAATATTTTGAGAAAGAAAACTCACTTCAACAACGACCACGTTGGGTCATTAGCAACGTATGGTACAGTTACTTTTTCATGATAACTCTGGTTTATGGTTCTGGGCTGTATTTCCGTCTTGTGTCGTCGTACCTAGGACATTCCACTAAAGACACTAACCGGCACTATACATAAATCGCAAGTTTTCATTGGTTCCCTTTTGAAGATGTGATCATAGGTGTATCTTGTGTGGCCTATTCGTAGTCATGACAGGATGACTTGGTGTCTTCTTTTCCGGGGAGATGTGGTCCATGGTTTTACTGATTGTTTTACTGATTTTTTTATTTCGTTGAGTTTGGTATCTTTTTGCTGCCACTCATTTTGCCATTTTTCCCATATCAGGTATTTAATGTAGCTCTTTGCGTCCCTTCTCTGGATTTGTTGGTTTGTAGGTTCCGTCCTTTCGCTTGCAGCTCCTCGGGCCGCCGTATCTGCCTTTTCGTTTCCGGGAATCCCGATATGCGAGGGTACCCATACTAGGTTTATTTCATTGTTGGGGTTGTTCGTGTGGTGATATTTTTTTTCTTTTTTGCTGCAATATACTTGTTTCGACGGCGCTGAGTGAGTCTGTAATGAGAGTTGTCTTTTGTATTCCATGGCTTGTGATGTGTTTGACGGCTTGAAGGATGGCAAATATTTCCCCACTATGCACACTGGTGCTTGGTGGTAGGGGATATCTTTTTATTTCTTCCTGAAAGATGGAAGCTGCCCCTACCTTGTCTTCTGATTTGGATGCGTCATTGTAGACATTGGAGTGTTCTGGGTATCGGGAGAGGAGGGCTCGAAAAGCTTGAACTATCATTTTGGGAGGGGTTTCTGTTTTGTGCAAGTGAAATAGGGATGTGTCATTATGAAGCATGGGTATATGCTAGGAAGGAATATTTGAGAAGTATGTTTGTGAGATGTTACGAAAGTCAATTTTGGAGGTGATTGGGTAACGAGTCAGGCGTTCGCAGAAAGGGTGGGCTATCCTATTTCGGTTCAACAACAGTTTTTTGAGACTGTTAGCGAATACATATTTGAATGATGGGTGATGAGTTGAGGCAAAGGAGAAAAAAACCCAATTATGGTTGTAAAGTACTTTCAATAAGTTCATCCCGTTTTGACAGAAGGTCACGAGATTTTTAATATGGGATTCCCAAGTGAGTCCTTGTTCTAGTGTCAATCCCAGATATCTTATTTTTTTAACTACCGTGATTGTAGTATTTTTAAGTTGAGTGAAGGTTCTGTTAGTGATCATTCCTTTGTGAAGGGTAAACATTTAATTTTATCCACGCTCATTTGGAAGCCTGTAAAAGACATCCATTTTTCTATGTTTGTGATGGTTTTTGGAGATGATCCTGGATGGTTGCAATATTTTTCCCTTTCAGGTATATGACCAAGTCATCCGCAAATAAGCTCATTCTAACCGGTTTCTCGATTAATGTTCCTATATTATTAATGGCTAGTAAGAAAAGTGTGACACTGATTATTGAGCCTTGGGGTACTCCATTTTTTTGTATTCTTATTGGTAGACGATGTTGGCGCTTCAGTCGACTGAGTTAGTTGTCGTGTGCTAGTTGTGTGTTATTCGCGGGGTGAAAAATCGGACGTAAGGTGAGTAAACAGTTTTTTTTATTTGGCTTCCGTGAATACGTGAAGTTTGACTTCAATTTTCCATGATTTTTCGTGTGGATTTAGTTATTGGGATGTTGTGGGATCCTACATAACCTCCCATTGAGATTCTAGTCAACACGTGGTATTAAAATATCGCTATGGCTATCTCTCCCGGATAATTGGAAGAGATGGCCATCTTTTTTCCGGGACAGATGGCCATAATTTTAATAAAATGGAGGTGGTTTTTTTGGCACTGTCAGCTAATAAATATGTTTTTATTTGCAGATGCCAACCAAATACATAAGAAAATCTGTACAGTCACGCGGCACGCGGTCACAAGATGATTTATCAGAGGCAATCAAGAGTGTTGTTAATGGAAATAGTTCTGTTCGCCGAGCTTCTATCGAATTCAACATACGACGTAAAACCTTGGAGCGTCTTTGGAAGAGAAAATGAAGATCGACTATCGCGACATATTATACCTATGCAAAAACGTAGCTTTCCGTTAACCAGAGACGACCTCAGAACCATTGCTTATTAATTCGGTCAACAGCTGAAAATAAAATACAAATTTAACAATGAAACCGAAAAAGCTGGTTACGATTGGCTTGCTTCGTTTTCAAGCCATCATCTGGAAATTAGTATTCGTAAATCGGAAGGTGTCTCCATAGCTAGAGCAACGGCGAGAAATCGAAAAGAAGTAGGAGACTATTTTAAATTGCTTGAAACAAATATGGAGCAATACTCCTTATTTGATAAGCCATCAAACATTTCTAATATCGATGAAACGGGTCTCCAGCTCAACAGACCAAGCGAAGTACTTAAGTAATGTCTACAGAAAAGGATGAAACAATCAGTTTGGTGGTGTGCTGCAACTTCTTACAGCCTGCAGTTATCATGAAGGGTAAAAATAAAATACTAGAGAAGATATTCTGCCACCGGGATCTGTGTTATTTATGACACAAAAATCTGCCCACATCAACGCCACAATTTTTTTTCAGTGGATGCGTGAACATTTTATTTTGTCCGTAGAAAACCGCTAGGAAAAGTCCTGTTAATACTTTACGGGCATGCTTCTCACGTAAACTCTGTCGAAATATTGGAGTTTGTAGAGTCAAATGACATCATTATATTATGCTTGCCCAGCCATACCACGCATTTTATCCAACTGTTGGAAATTAATGTTTTCAAGTAGTTGAAAGCACATTTTTACGAATCCTGTCGTTTATGGCTTAGAAATCATGCTGGGCGATGCAACACTAGATACAAGTTTGGGGAGCTACTGCGTTTAAGCTGGGGTAAGGCTGCTACAGTACAAAATGGTTCATCCGGCTTCAAAGTATCTGGAATCCTGCCGTTCAACCGCGACATCATACCAGATTATGCTTTTTCTATTGGAGAAACCTCTCCGACAAAAGCAGCACACTCCTCGCCTCAAAAACAAATGGAGATTACAGAACAACCAAGTGACGGCCTAGAAGCACAACCATCAACTTCTGAAAAGTAGTTAACAAAATAATTCCCCCTAAAATATTGTCCGATTTGTCGTCAGCTGCTCCAGAAAAAAATATTGTGGTTAGAAAACAAACTAAACAACTAGCGACTATTTCAACTTTCCCAGAACATTTGAACATTCGTAAATAAAAAGAGAAAAAAGCTCAAGATAAGAAAGTTGCAAGAAAGGAAAAATTTGAGACTAAAAAGAGAAGGAAAATGGAATCTTCAAGCAGCGAAGAGAATGTAAAAGTTATTCAGGAAAGTGACAAAAATGAAAATGAGGATTTTGATGAAACTTTGTGCGTAGAAGACTATAGACTAAAAACCAGGTTGACTGGATTAAATGCGTTCATTGCAAGGCGTGGTTACATGAAACTTGCACGTCTTACGGCGACTTCTGTCAAAAATGTGCATAAGAAATACCTAATTTATTTTTCTATGGCCATCACTCCCTGAAAGCATGGGAGAGATGACCATACCACTCATTTTCTTCAATTTTTTATTTTTTTAAGTTTAAGTTTTGTTTTTTACCACAATTGACCAAATTATGTTGTACTAGAGTTATTATAACTTTGCTTGAGGAATAAATAGTTTACAAAAAAAAATCAGGGTGTGTTTTTAACCATTAGAAAAACTATGGCCATCTATCCAGGTCTTACCCTACACCAATTCAATACAGAATATAGTTAGTGTGAGAAATAATCAATAGTATTAACAAAATAGTGAGAATAACAAATGAAATAATAATAGTCATACTCAAGTTATTTTAGATAAAAGGAAAAACAAGTAAAACAAAATGAAGCTAAGTGAGAATAACAATGGAGTAACAATATTCCAACTTGAGCTATAACAAAGAGAGATAAAATGAATAAAAGAAAAACAAAACAAAAAAGAAATAACATATATCAACTCAATAAATCTCCCAGCAATTGTAAACGCAATAAAATCAGACGTCGGCAACTCAATGAAGATGAACCAGCAGAAAAAAAACGATGGTTTCGATGTGTCCGACCTTGAAAACAACAAAAAAAACTGACATTACTCTTGGTACATATGTCAGAGGCTCGTCATGAATATTTCAAGACATCTGAAATTACTTCATGCCAGTGATACGTCGGTTGCGAAGATATTAACCTTACCAAAAAATTCACTCGAGCGTTGGAAAGAGTTTGCCAAGATCACACGAGAGGGTAATTTTTACCACAACTGTAAGGTACTACGTACAAAAAATGGTAAGCTGATCTTAACAAGATGACTTACTTCAGCAGAAACAAGGAAATATAGCTACTCTGATTATGCGCCTTGTCCAGGTTGCATTGGCTTCGTGTTGGGGAAAAAACACGTAAAATTCAATTGTACTAAGAAAAGAATCCCAGATCCTTCATATCGCAAACCTTTATGTGAAAGCAACGTCTTGTTGACAGAAATGCTCGGAAATTTTGTTTCATCAGAATTTACTGGGAACATCCTTTTGAAGATGAGGAGTGATGGAATCACAAGAGTTTGTAGAGAAGAAGAACTCATTGTGAAACTGAGATATATGCTGTATGAACGATAATATATCACCCAAAGACAGTTGATCAGACAATCAATTAAGCAAATCGATAGACTGTTGCAGGAACTTCGAAAAACTAATCACCACATTCATTATCTGAGCCAGTGCTTACAACCAAGACATTTTGATAGTATTATCAATGCTTGACATTTTCTTCGGTCACAAATAGGCCACAATTCGGAATTGGCACTAAAAATTGGTTATTCTCCGAAAAAATGTACTAACTTTGAAAGAGGTGATACCCTGAATAATTACCTTAAGACTGAAATGAAAAAACTCAGAACAAATTGAAGCAGATCTTCAACCATGACGGGATATATGGTATCATTTAGCCTCAATAACCCTCAGTAAGATAGTAGTTTTCAATAAGCGAAGATCTGGCGATATTTCCAAAATGACTGTTGAGCAATACTCAACGAAACCCCTCTGGTCTGAACAAACAACAGAAGAGTCGAAGAATGCACTGACCGACTTTAAAAAACAATTTGCGAAACATTTTTGTGTAGTTGAGATATATGACAAACAGGTGAAAAAGTTCCAGTACTTTCAACACCTTATATGAAACACGCTGTAGATTTTTTTATAAAGACCAGAACTTCAGCTGGTATTCCAAAGGAGAACCCGTTTGTATTTGCCAGAACTGGGACGTCTCTGGAATATATGCGGGACACGACTGTTTTACATAATGTTTGTCGAATGTTACATTGAAATCTCCGGAGAACATAAATGGTACCAAACTTCGAAAATACGTAGCTACTGTAACCCAAATTATTAATTTAACTAAAACGAAACAAACTGGTTAGCGCCACATTCGGGGTACGACATTCGGGTGCATCGTGATTTCTATAGACTACTTGAAAGCGCTGTGGAACTGACGAAAATCAGCAGACTCCTGATGGCAGTGGATAATGGAGATGCTAACAGATTCGCAGGAAGAAAATTAGATTAAATTGAATAGTCAGGTAAATATATTTCACTTACATACCATATGTCCACGAATAGAGCTTGAAGGAGAGTTTTTCGTTTTTGGATTGACAAAAAAGCGCCTGCTTTATTTCATAACATTATTTGGAGTACCAAATGTGTGATTGCTCTACAGGGTGCATCAATATTAGCATTTTCAGTTCGGGTTCCATTTTTCATCAATTTTGTGAGAATATTATCAATAACGTGAAATTGAAAAAAAATTGGCAAAATAAGTCTTATGAACATATTTCTTAAAGTAGTTGGTTTCAACCACAAGTCTCAATTGTTGTCCTATCCTAATAGTGATGTTGAAAAAATAACAATTATAAATAATCTGCAGTACATTTATGTAGCTATGAGAGTGACTAATTGAGAAAATATGTTTAGAAGAGTTTTTCGTTTATATTTCATGAATTTCAAGATTTTTGGAAAGGCTCGGCAGATACATGATGAAAATCCATAATTAAACATCAGAGGTAAACTTCACTATCTTGAAAAGGAAAACATTCTCAATTCAAAATTGAAAAATATGATTTTCCAGGAAATGGAAGAATCTAAGATAAAAAATCTATTTTTTGGTGATATGTAACAGAAAACAACTACTTTCCCGGCAGAAGCCAAATTGGACGTTGAACTACATCTGATAGATACTCTAAAAAGACACTAACTTAATAACATTGTATATAATTTTCACTAACTTAGGGTTAACTAAACCACGACAGGTGTTTTGTTATACTATAGCTTCATCAGGTAGAATTTAATCACATTCACCGTGCCGTGGTTTAGTTGACCCTATGTTAGTGAAAATCATAATATAATGAAGTTTATCTCTATTCTTTATTTCAAGTAGTTTCCGAAATTGAAAAAAATGGAAATTCAACCAATTGAAAATTCTAAACCGGTATTCAAATATTTGGTATTTGAAATAGTGGTTTTATGCGGAGCAGATTTTTGTTCAGCCAGAAATATAAATAAATTATCTGCCGGACACACGATAATATATTGATTATTACTATAACATAGGTTTATACAGTAATTTTATTAATGCGTTTGTTCCCTATGATATTACCATGAAAAAATTGTATAAGATCTGTTATTGCAGAAACGAAGATAATAATTATGAACTCACCAACTGGAGATGAGAACCAATATACAGATCTGGAATAAAATTATGGGCATATCGTTTCAATCGAGCAGTTCGAAATATAACAGATATACGCGTTGGATAATCAAGTATTTAACTGGACCACAACATTCTACAGTGTTCCAGTTGAATACTTGTTTATCAATTGCGTTTATCTGTTATATTTGTACTGGTCGACTGGACCTATATGCCGATAATTACGAAAACAGATATTTTTCATTTCGCACTGAGATGTCAGACAATAAAAAATTGTAGATATTACCACTTTATCACACACACACACACATACTATCACTCCTGAAATATAACAGTTGTCATTATAAGTTCCTGGTGAAAGGGTCATATAATTATTTTTCAAAACAAAGTTTGATTAATGAATATTTTCAATAATAATTTTTTGTTTCCAAGTTTACCCAGATATAAGTTGATGATGGCAACAGGGAAGAGCCTGAAGTATAGGAAGAATCATTAGACCCAATAGTAGAACAACATTTCGAATGTTCAAGAGATCGCAATGAAATGAATTCCAAATTCAAATTTGGAAAGAAAAGAACCTGTGAGAAAAAAACATGGGAGCAATAATAAAGTTTGAGGGGAGGGCACTACCAGGTAAACTGGAATGCGAAAAATGCATTGAGAAATATTCATTTTTAAGTAATCGAAAGTGGAAAGATATCAAGTAACTTGTCAAAAGTAATATCTCAAAGATGAATCAAATTAAAAACTTCCACTGAATAATTGGCGAATGGTTCCATAATTGTTTTCAACTTGAGTTCAATACAAAACTCTTTCTAATACTTTGTTTCATTTAAACGATACAAAATCATTCCTCTCAAGTGATGGAAGTCATTTTAAAATACAAAAAATAAAAATGCTTTTGGGCAAAAAAACGTTTCCTTGAAACCGATTATTTCTCACGAAAAATTAAAAAAAAAACTTATTCTAAGAATAACAACAACTATTTATTCATAAGTCTGAGAATGATTTTTAATGAGTTTTCGTATGCGCCATTTTTCCTTTTCGCTATTTTGTGACAAATTCCACTGGTCGCTCGCAATTATTATTGTGAAAAATGACAAAAAACGCAAGAGTACGCCAGATTTTCATGGATGAACTAAACTATTCGCATACTTTTTATCTTTCTTCTAGCAGAGCAAAAAATGTATGCACAATAAACTTTTTTCACAAGCTTTTATTTAGCTTCACCTGTCCCGGTGTCAATCAAATCTTACAAGTTGAATTTGACCCACGTCCCGGTTTTCTGACTAACTTGAAATTAGGCAGGTGTTCATAATTCCGGTGAATACATTGTGGAATTTCTGTTGAATAAAAAAAATGGCGACTCCCAGATGGCGCGAAAGTTTTGTGATTATGGTCCTATTTGATTCAAAATTGGAATGTGGGGGTTTTCAGGGTCGAAGATTATGACTATTTTTTGGTACAAATTATTCTCTACACAGTTTCTGAATATTCATTTGTTACCTTGAGAGTTATCTCTAATCAATCGCCGAATTGCCATTACACCCATATGCTTTTTTGTTATAGGACTAGTTCGAGTCAACATGTGGCATTCATTCGACATGTAAATGGTATATCGATGATTTAGCGCACAGATTTGTTGAATACAATTTTGGGGAAACCGTGTTGAGTGCGTCTTTAAGTATATGGTCGATGTATCTTTCGTTGTGCCCAAATGTGGTAATTGTCTACAAGGTCAAAGCATCGTAGTCGCGTTGATTAAATGTGGTAAGTACCGCTGAATTGACTCACAATCGTGACAAGTGCACTCGGCACCTGTGGTATTTTGAATTGGGAGGTGGCAAAATACGCACTCGTGTTAGATGCTCACTTACAACATTTGTGTTCCTTATTTATTGACGGTAAGCAGTTATAACCACCGTTGCCAATTTCCGGGATTTTTCCCGAAAATCGGGAATTTCAATGTGTGCCGGGAATTGTGTCGGGATTTTTAGAACTGTAGGAAAACACGGGAATTTCGTTACTATTCGTAACTTTCGTTTGATTCGTAACACACTACATCAGATATTGACCATTAAGTCCATTATATTGAGCAGCCAATTAGAAAACAGGACGCCGTAAGCTGAAACGCGAAAAGCTGCTATGTGAACTTGGTATAACATTCGATGATCTTCAACTGTCACGTGTCCCGTCATTTCTGTCAATCTTGTCATAAATTAAAGTAATTACCATATCACAATAATATGTTCCATGTCCATATTATTATTAATTCAAATAATATTCTCGCCGACGAAACCTTTGGTTAGTAGATATTCGTGCAATAATCCTAGACTAGAAGAATGGATGGATGGGTCATTAGGAATACAAATGCTTCTACGAGCACATCAGTAAGTTTGTTATCTAATGTCTGAAATTGTAGTATTTTCTAAATCGCTGGTTATAGGTCAATATGATGGATGGGCCTGAGCCTGAACCGATGGATTCCGAGTCTGAACAGATGGATTCGACCACAACAAGAAACCTTAGTTCAAAAAAAAAAAGAGAACGAGCCGAACACAAATTTAGAGATGCCTGGCTAGATATACCGGCGTTGAGAGGCTGGTTGGCAAAGAGTACAAAAAAGGGTAGTCCTGAAATGGGATTTTGCAAAACAATTGTGAACGGCCATAAAAATGATTTACTGAAGCACAGTGTATGAGAAAAACATAAATTCAATTCCAGGCAAGTGGCAAATACTCGAGATGTGGCTACAATGTTGAGTGATCCTTTTCGGGATAAGAAAAGACTTGTGGAAATCAAACTAGCTGGTTTGCTCGCTACAAACAACTTACTTTGTTCTTTGATGGATGTATTGAGTCCTCTGTGTGGAGATTTATTCCCAGAATCGGAAGTAGCTAAAGCAATTTCGGTCAGAAGGACAAAATCGACTCAAATTTTAAAACAGACTTTAGGAATGCATTTCGAGGGAGAACTCTACAACAGGCTTCAAGAACCTGGGTGTTGGTTTTCTATTATTATGGACGAAACAACAGATATTGGTTCAAAAAAACAATGTGCTTTTAGTGAGATGAATATCTCTTTGTCCACAAAAGAATAAGATATTAACTGGATTATTTGATCTTATAGAGCTTTCAACTGGGCATGCAACGGACCTATACAACTGTTTATATAGCGCATTATCTAATAAGAATATTTTATTGAGTAACCTTGTTGGATACTCATCTGATACAACTAATTGTATGTTTGGTCAGTATGAATCTGTAAATGCATTTTTTAAATGATTTTCCATACATTGTCTCAATAAAATGTTCATGTCATATGATTCATCTCTGTATTTCAAAGGCATGTTTGAAACTTCCTCGGTCAATTGAGGATTTTGCGTAATCACCCCACTTCAGCCGAAGTCATCTAAGACAAGACAAATTAAAAGAATTCCAAATTTTATTTAAAATAACTATACATCAAATCTTAAAACCATCAAATACTCGTTGGCTTTCACTGAAAAACTGTGTGGATAGAGTTTTGGTTGGTTATTTGACGCAGGAAGTATTTGAAGATCCTTCCAAAACAACATAAGATATGCTTTCCACAATAAAAAATAAATTCACTAAAATATACCTAGAGTTTATGTCCAACATTTTGGGATTAATGGTAGACTTCGAAATTATGTTTCAGGGTGAATCTTTCCTTCAACATAGGCTGAAGCCTGAAACTGAAAAACTTCTGAAAATTTTATACGCCAATTTTCTTAAATTATAATTTTTTAAAAATAGAAATGTATTTACAGTAGATTACACTGATCCAAAACATTTTATTGATATAAATGAAATTTATATTGGTATTGATGCATATGAAAGTTTAGAACAGTTTAAAACTAAACCAGATGTAACAAATCAAGAAATTGAGCTGTTTTATGAGACATGTTTACAATTTTATCTAGAATTAGCTACCCAAATAAAGCAACGATTCAAATTTGAGGACCCAATATCCTATATATTACATATTGTAGAGCCGAAGGAAGCTCAATATTTCAGCACGAAAACTTTAAGGAACGTTATTGAAAGATTTCCTTTTCTTAAGAATTCGGTTTCCTTACAATTACTTGATAATGAGTGGCTTGAACACGCTTTACTTATTTTTCAAGAATCTCAACTGGATGCTAATTTGCCTGCAGAGATCTATTGGAAAAAGGTATTTGAACTGAAGAATTCTGCTGGTGAAAATATATTTAAACACCTTAAATATGTAATATCCCTTCTTCTTGTACTACCCTTTTCCAATGTCTCTGAAAGACTCTTCAGTAGTCTTAATAATATTAAAACCGAATATAGGGACAATTTAAACACTAATACAATTTGTAATATCATTTTTACTAAGCAGGGGATTGAAGGTCAAGGAGGCTTAATTAAATTTAATCCAACCAAAAAAATACTTAATGCAAATATTTGGAAAAACTAGTACCTGTATTGGCATTTTTTTGAAAAATAAAATAAAAAAAATCTGAAATAAATACTCTGACATTGATTGCTCGAAACTTATTTGGTCATTTAGGCTATTCTGTCTACATTACGATAATGTTCATTTGCCAAATCATGAGCGCATACCCATATATTTTGTAAATAATTTTATACCTCTTTGTTCGTTTCAATTTGCCGCGAAAAAACGAGCACTCATAAGTTTCGGGATTTTTTCGGGAATTTTCGAAAATTCACGGGATTTTTCAGTAATTCTCGAGCCTTTGGTCGGAATTTTTCTTCACTTGTTATTGGCAACCCTGGTCATAACCTCACTAGTTGTTTTCTTACGTTAAGTTAATGTTGTGCTGTATATCAATCAGAACTGCTTTCTAGAGGCAAGCAAGTGTTGGAAATGGCTCTAGCAGCAAATACAGAAGCGTCTACGTCTTTTGCAAGTACTGAAATATATTTTTTCTACAACTATTCAAAGATTTCGTTAATATAATATGTTAAGTTTATGTTCTGTTTTAGGTTCAAATTATCGGAAAACGACAATTCCTTTGATTTTGAATCGGGTTCAAGTGATTTGTATGAACCGGATGAGGCAACATCTGATTCAGATTCTGATAATCAGTTCAATTCAGAAGTAGCAGAGTATGAAGGTGTCGTATATTTGTTTTTGAATAAAATATCATTGTTGATGAAGTATAATTCATAATAGTTGGTTTACAGATTCAACTAAACTAACGATTATGAATTTATAATTAAGAATTATCATTACAGAATTAAGAATGTGTTTATATACATCAACTAAGAATTGTGTACTTCGCGTTTTGTGCTTGACATAAATTTGACGTTTGACGTACGGAGCTGGAAAAGTCATTTAAATTGAAAGATTTTCGGGTTGTTTTTGAAATTAACAAAAATAATTCAGAATGGACGATGGGGAGCTGATAGAAAGGGTTTCTCAGTTCAAACTACTCTTTGATAAAAATTATCTGAATTTCAAGAATAAAGTGAAAAAGGAAAATGCCTGGCAAACTATTTCAGTCATAATGGGGGTCACTCGTAAGTAGATTTTCTGATTGTACAATCCAAGATTCAACAATTTGGTACCTACAAAGAAAACTCTAGCATAGCTTGATCGAATATTTATCAGTTAATCTTCCTTTTAGCCATAGAATGTGAACAGCGTTAGACAGTGCTAGAAATAAGTGTGCCACTTGAAAGAGAACACCCAAAAACTCTCCGTCAGGATCACGATCTTATACTATCAGTTGGCCTCATGAAATGTTTAGATCCCTTTATGCAACGGAGAAGGTAAATATTACTTTCACCTAAGTAGGGTCCAGGTTCAACATTGTTCCAGGTTCAACATTGTTTTGTTTGTAGGACTACAACGAATTTCTCTGCATCACAAAGTATGAGACAATCAAGATCATGTTATAGTGGCGTCCAGAATATAATAAATACTGACCCAGAGGTTGAGAAAGAAGGCAGCGAAGTGCTGTTTGATAATCAAGAAAACCATTATGATTTGGATCAGTCAATGGAGGAACAAGAGGACAGCATGGATGAAACCCAAGCATTATATAAAAATTATATAAATAAAAAAAAACAACTAGCTGAAGCCCCTCCAGTCAAAAAACCTAAACCCTTAGAAATAAACACTCAAAGATTACAGGAAAGCCCATTGTTGAATACCAACAAAAATTTAGGTGAAATCAGACGCATTCGAAAACTAACAAAATCAAAATTAGATACTAGGGATGGTATTGTCAACAAATTAGGGGGTTGCCTGAATTCTTTTGAGAAGTTATTTGAAAAGAAACAAACTAATGAAGTCGAGGACTTTGTACGATCTTTATCTAGAGAGCTTTCTGTTTTCACACCCATAGAAAAGATCTACCTGAAAAAACAAATGTATGAGTGTTTGGAAAGAAAACTGAGGAAAGACGAGCTATCAAATTGTTGATAAAATTTTTACGAGACTGCACTAATTTAAGTTTTTCAACACTAAAGTGATTTTTTTCCGCCCCCAACGGTTATGCCACAATAGAATATGCATTTCATAATGGGACCTGAAAATGAAATCGTGTGATATTTCATTTCATTTTTTGTTGAATAGTTTTTTTAATTAAGAAGAGTATTTGTTTTATTTTTTGTTTTAAATCTACCTGGCATTTGTTAGTTTTGTACTGAAATTTCATAATGGGACCTGACAATGAAATTTTGTGATTTCATTCCATTTTTTGTTGTATAGTTTTTCTTAATTAAGAAGAGTATTTGTTTTATTTTTTAAGTTTTAAATCTACCTGGCATTTGTTAGTTTTGTTCTGAAATTTCATAATGGGACCTGACAATGAAATTTTGTAATCTATTTTATTTTTTTAAGGTTTTTTTAATTAAGAAGAGTATTTGTTTTATTTAGTTTTGTTCTTAAATTTTCTAAAATAAATATATTATTTCAAAACAAAATTTTATTTTGATGAACCTCAAAATAAATAAATCATTCAAATAAAATAATGAAAGTCAAAAAATACTTCATTGTCAGAATGGTCAATCATAATTACTGTAGACAAAACAAAGTTTGAAAAATAAAAGCCATTTTGAAAATGTATTGAAAATAATACAAAAAATAACAAATCCATAAAAGACTGAGTAAGAATATAAAAGGAAGCTATGACCAATTCATTGTACAGTCATTTGGAGCACCACCATGATGGACTTGATTCCATTGTTCTGGATGTGCACTTACATCTGATGTGAAATAATTCATCAGGATATCACGATTTCCGATATTATCTCTGGTAGTATTATTCGATCCCAGTTTACCAACCGACTTTGAATTACCAGGCATTCTCCTCCAAGTACCATCTTTAATGTTACCGCTTTCATCAATGGTGTCAACAAAGCCAGTGGGGCAATTATTTCCTCTATAGGAATATCTTCTTCTCCCTTCTGAATCAAATTATGCAGCACTATTGTTGCCAAAATGATTTTTTCGCATGTATCAACATTGACTATGATGGGATTTCTGAGCCTTCTCCAACGTTGTGCCAGGATCCCAAAAGTATTCTCAATAGTTCTTCGAGCCCTGGACAAGCGATAATTGAAGATATTCTTATTTTCACCTAAGTAGAAACCGGGATACGGTCGCATAATATTCTGATGAGGAGGGAATGCTTGATCTGCAACAAAAAAACGAGGAAATGGGATGTCAGTTCCTGGCAAAAATTTTTTTTTAGGAATTTTCAAAGTTTTATCTAGTAACATTTCCCCAAATTTTGAATTCCGGAAAGATGGAGCATCATTATTTGAACCTGGTGTTCCTACATCCACCATGACAAATGTGTAGTAACTATCACAGACGGCCATCACGGTGATACTAAAAATAATAGAGTTTATAATTTCTAAATATGAAATTCACAAAAATCACTATATATGCTTGAAAATGAACATTGAAAAATATCATTACAGCAAAAAAAAATTCTTACCTGAAAGATTTTTTGTAAGAAATGATTTGGACTAATTTTCCGTCAATTGCTCCAGTGCAATTGGGCATATTCCATCTGTAAAAAAATCCTTCACTTATAGCTTCAAGAGTACTCTCGGTAGGTACTGGTAAAACAATGAGGGACAGAACTTTCCATAAAATTTCACATGTTTCCCTGATGATAATGGAGGCAGTTGCCTTCCCGAGTTTGATTTAATTAAGGTGAGTTTTTTAGGTTATGTTACTTTTTACCCTAAAAATGAAGAATTAGTTTTTTTTTTTAAAAAAATAAATGATGATGTAGTTTCAGTGTTTCATTAATTTTTTTTCCAATTGAAAAATGTCGTATGTGAAATTCTATCTTGGTCTTTGGGTCTATTTAATGGAGAGTGTAACATACGACTTTTTACTATTGAGTTTTTTTGGGATTCTGAATAAAATTGGTTTCTCAGATAATGAAAAAATAAAATAATAATAATAAAAAAATGAAAAGATATAAACACGAAACAAAATTTGTTTCTTGATGTCAAAAACATATAAAGCTAACTTTAGATTCTGAGGACAAACATTTTTTCAATTCCTGCATGAATACAAAGCTTTTCTACCTTCGCTTGTGAGGAAGAATTCATTTTCTTGTAGGCCACATAATGATAAATAGATGTAAAAATTTTGCTACAATCCTAAACAGTTGTTGTATTCATTTATGTTTCAGAAAAATGTTGTCAAGGGGTAAAATATTAGTTAACATGGCCACTGCCAAACTCAATGGCAGCCTCGAAGGAAAAAAAAGCAGAAAAACACAACGTTCCCAAAATCTCAATTGTACTGCTGGAAAATCAACAGATAGCCAAGCAGCTCTTACAAAAGATCTACCTATCACTGAGGTACTAAATGGAGACGTACCTGCTGCTTATGTCCACGAAAGCGACCAACCTGCTGCTTACGTAAAGAAAAACGACCTACCTTCTACTGATGTCCATGAATATGACCTCTCTGCTGCTGATGTCCACAAAAGCAATCCACTTGCTGCCGGTGTAAACATAATGGACCTACCTCCCTCTGCTGTCTCCGATAGCGACCTTTCTACTGCCGATTACAATGAAATCAACCTTCCTACTGCCGATTACAACGAAATCAACCTACCTGCTGCTAACATTTCCGAAAACAACCTACCTGCTGATGTTGACGAAAGCGGCTTACTTGTTACTATCCATAAAAGTGTTATACCTGGTGATGTTGATAATGAGCTAGGCAGCCTTAACTGCGGGAATAGCAAGATACCTGATAGAATGAAGAAAATAATTGGGAGGGAAAAAATAAAGACCTTCCTGAACGAAAACATTTCTGACGATAGTATGAATGAACGTTTGTTGGAACGAAGTTCCTTATCACGCGTTGCGAAAAGGGGCTAGACGGAATAAATCAAGACCAAAAGTTGTAACGACACTTTTTGCTGTAGTTGTAAGTCGTGCGGCGTGCGCGTGTTTCTTTGTCTGTCTCTCTCTCTCTCTCTCTTTCATAGAAAGCAAGCCAGTTATTTTCGTTTCGTCTTTCTATTTCGCATTGAACAGTGTGGTGTCGCGACGATGATTTTTGTTGAGTGTAAACAGGTTTTTTGTACATAATAAATAATAAAAAATAATAACAATAATGAATCCTGACAGTGTTTCTGCACAAGTTCCGGATATTGCTGATGGAGTTAGGTGAGTAGAGATTTTATACAGACAATAATAAATGCTTATGTATTTTTAGCAAGTACGCATTATAACCTCTCTTTACTATTGTGCTAACCAAGTCATACGCGTTATAATCTCTCCATTATTGTGTGTTTAGCAAGTGTACGCGTCATAACTTTGATGAATTTAAAAGCAAATTATATTTTAATATTACAATATCAATGCGTATGTACTAAAATTGAGTTTACTGATTAAGTTTATATTACATTATATTTGTTAATATTGAAAAAAATATATTATAACTTAAAAAAAAATTATTACAATTCCTTCACTAATTAATCGAAAGGAACTTCGTTCCATCCGGGTGTCCCTTGACACCTCTAAACTTTTTTTTCTTCTTCGGATTCTGATGAGTACCAGCTTTCTTCAGACTCAAGTGATGAAGAGAACAATAATACTTTCCTCCAGAAGAGACAAACATTTTCAAACCAAGAGAAAACTGTAAAAATAAAAGGACCACATAATAAGGAGCACAGATTGAATCAAGTAGTGAGTAATTCCACCGAAATTGGAAAAATTCAACAGGGAG
This sequence comes from Gonioctena quinquepunctata, assembly GCA_018342105.1. Lineage (NCBI taxonomy): Eukaryota > Metazoa > Arthropoda > Insecta > Coleoptera > Chrysomelidae > Gonioctena > Gonioctena quinquepunctata. The sequence continues at coordinate 55,851 of JAFIRS010004467.1, forward strand.
TTGCCGAGGAAGTTCAGGCATTAGGTGAAACTGGTTCAGATGGGATGGAAGTTTTGGCTCCAGCAAAAAGAGAGTATAAAAAAGGAGAAAATGTAAATCCAAATGAATGGGCCAGAAATTCAAATGCTGCTTAAAGAAGAAAAGGAGAAAAATATTTTGGTTTGAAGAAATAAGATGAAAGTGGTGAATACAAACTTTCTATTGAACGAGATGAGAGAAAATTGAAAGATCGGTGTGGTTGCAAAAATGTAAGGCATTTTAAATGTGACGAAGTGACAGATAGTGAAAGAACAAAACTTTTTAATACCTTTTGGGAAGGTATTGACAGTTGGGAGGCTAAGCGAGCCACAATTGTTTCATTGGTAGAAAAATCGAAACCAATCTATCGACGTGGAACGTATATTGATGGGGAGTCCCGTAAAAATACCTCTCCAAAATATTATTCGAAGGTGGAAGATGGTAAAGTGAGAGTATGCAAAAAAATGTTTTTAAACACTTTTTGTCTAGGTGAAAGATCAGTTCATGATTGGGTAAAAAATCACCTTCAGATAAAGCTTTGAGCGATCATAATATCAATGAAAACATTAGTTGTATTGATGAGTTCGAAAAGATTACTGAAAATACCAATAATACTCTTCCACTGTCTCAAAAAAGATCTGAAATACGTCAGTTTTTCGATTCGTTGCCAAAACTGGAGTCGCATTATTGTCGTTCCAGGACATCTAAACACTATCTAGAGCCAGTGTGGAAAAGCAAATCTCAAATTTACAACGAATACAAACGTATCTGCCTAGAGAAGAACGATGAACCAGCATCAAGAGCTTTGTTTACCAAAATATTTTTCTCCACGAACATAGGATTTTTCTTACCAAAAAAAAGATCAGTGTGAAACATGTATCAAGTTCAAACTAGAAAAAGTTACACCTGAAAATTATGAAAGACACCAAATGAGAAAATTCGAAGCAAGAGATGAGAAGGCAAATGATAAGATCAGAGCAGAAAAATCAAGCAAAATTTCAGTTTACGCAATTGATGTTCAGAAAGTAATGACGTGCCCGGATATTAAAGCATCAGTGGCATATTACAAAACTAAACTAAAAATCCACAACTGGTCAGTTTTTAATTTGGCAACACATGATGGAACATGCTACATCTGGCATGAATGAAATGGAAATGTAGAGTGGCGTGTTCGCTTCACTGCTAGTGAAGTTTTTAAGCAACGAATTGGAAAAAAGGCCAGACATCATCGAAATGGTCATTTGGAGTGACGGTTGTACTTATCAGAATAGATGCGAAACCGTAGTTAATGCTCTTCTTCATTTCGCTGTGAAAAAAGGAGTTACTGTGTACCACAAATACTTAGAAGTTGGACATACACAAATGGAAGTGGATAGCATGCACGGTCACATAGAGAAAAAGCTTGAGCACTTCGTACCTGCTGACTTTGTGAGAGATATTAAAGAGGCGAGAAAGCATCCCCGCCCGTATTATGTAGAAACTGTCAATTACAAGGAATTTTATGATTTCTCTAACGGGTACTAAAAAAGTATTCGACCCGGATCAAGGCAAGGTGACCCTTTTGTCACCGATTTAAGATGTCTTAAATATGAACCTGATGGCCACATTTGGTTCAAACTAAACTTCTCTGAAGACTGGACTGAACTTCCTAGGAGACCCAAACCGGCAACTGATGTTTACCAACAACTGAAACCACTCTACCGACAGCCCCTTCCAGTAGTAGAACAACAAGAGTTCTGCGGAATTTCGGCAGTAGGACCGCCTTGACTATGGCATTATATCTATTATAAATCACAATGTCTGGGAAAAATAATTAAAAAAATCGGTGATTTACCGTTACCCTCCCAAAAAAAAAAAAAAAAAAATTGTATATTCCACACCATCCTGTTTTTGGGATGAGTACTGAAGTATTTTGGTAAAAAATGATCTATTCTGGAGATATATTAAATTTTGATAGTTTAGCCCACTTGAGTGAACGCATCGCATTTGTTTTGGAGATAAATATATTATATCAATTATGAAAAAATGTTCAGTATACATAATTATTTTTTGAGAAATTTTGTGGGGACCCTGTACATCATATTTCATAAATCTGGTAGTCTTCAATGGACAATAAACAATTTAAAATTGTATATTCCACACCATCCTGTTTTTGGGATGAGTTCTGAAGTATTTTGGTAAAAAATGATCTATTCTGGAGATAGATAGATAAAATTTTGATAGTTTAGCCCACTTGAGTGAACGCATCGCATTTATTTTGGAGATAAATATATTTTATCAATTATGAAAAAATGTTCAGTATACATAATTCTTTTTTGAGAAATTTTGTGGGGACCCTGTACATCATATTTCATAAATCTGGTAGTCTTCAATGGACAATAAACAATCAAAATAATATTATTACAATGGTCAATAAGCATTCGAAATAATTTGACAGTGCACAATGGGCAATGAACATTCGAAAAAGGATTTGGCAGTCTCCAATGGACAATAAGCATTTAAAATATTCTAATGGACAATAGGCATTTGAAGAATGGAGACCGCAGCCGCCGCCCCAATTATTAATCGAAATAAATATATAATTTTTAGAAATTTGTTTATCATATGGATCACACTCATTAATAATTTTGCTGTATACATTATAAGAGTTGTAATTGTCTCATTTCCCTAAAAATAATCCATTGTTCAATGCGGAAGTTTTGTTTTCCGAAATGTGTATGTATGATAGGAGTTGCGATTTTTGAAATAATTAAAGGTCAACATTGCGTAGAATAAATAACGGGACGTATGCAATTCGAAAGCTTAGGAGTGGTGAATTATCAAATAATAAATATATTGCATCAGAATCATATCAAGTAAGCAATCGAGGTTATTTTCGATGAATCTAGGTGTGTGAAGCAGAACCTTTTGGAAAAGGGAAAATGAAACAATTTGAAGAAGTTGAATTTTTAAATACCACTGAGAGGGGTGAAAGAGGTTTTGGTTCGTCTGACATTCCTCCAAAATAATTTTTAAAGTTCTCGATGATAAAATATTTTAGTATTATACAGTTCATTCAGAAGAAAGCACATATTTCGTTTTATTTGGAAAAAAATGTTTTTTTTGGAATCAAATTTTATAATTCTGGTAGCTATAATGAATGGAATTTTATATACAAATGTACCGAAAAATGCTCGATATATTGCAGTGTGCTTCGATATGAAAAATATAGAAGAAGAGTGTAACCGAACTTCTTGGGAACTATTGAGCTTATCAGATACAAATAATGGAAAATTGTCTGTTTTTCAAATTGAGATTCCAGAAACGAACTCAACACATTTCAACTATAAATTGAAAATTATATTTCCTGATAATTCTTAATTTGATCAACATGAATGGCAAAGTTTAAATTTGAATAAAAGAAGTGAATGCAGTATGCAAAAAGAGATACATGTAATGTTTTATATTTCATGGTTAATTTTAGTATTAGTAATTATTATATTTATTACGATTTTTCTAAAAATTCAAGGTATACCTTTCACTCGAGAATTAATCCATAATTGCACGTGTAATCAATGTGAAGTTTAAAAAATATAATTGAAGTGAATGTTTGATTGAACCTTGGAAAACGTCACCTTTTTCTAGCGATATAAAAACAATGCAAACAAAAACTAGAGTGTCAGTCAAAATGAATTTATTTAAAGACAAACAAGATATATTCTTAGGTGAACGTCGGTTCTATTTGAACCCTAATAAATCCCAGTATGTGTCGGTCTGTATATCAGTGCATCTAGGTTATGTCCCTTGTGTTGTGATATCTCAGATTGAAGGGGAAACTTTGGTATTCACTGAAAAGGAATGGACTGAGTTGGTGAAAAATAAGGAAGCTATTAACAGATTGCTGGTATCAACAGAAAATGCAGATACAATAGACGTGGGGAGATTTGCAGTGGAATTTAAGCAGTGCCAAGCAGATAGTATCAGAATTTATAGTGGTGATTCTAGTATTCGTTTAAATTGTGAATCTCTCTCAAAACTATGGATTTTTGTACCTAATCTTCAATATAGAATGGATGTATTGAAATCCTTGAGATTTGATATGGTTATGAATATGCTGCAATTGGGTGTGAAAACGGAAATAATCAATAGATCTTTGAAGGTTCTTGATTCTATCAAAGACATCAATCCTGAAGTATATACTTTGGGATTGGAAGTAACATATCAGCATCCAGAACTCCTTCAAAAAGAATAATTATTTTAGATATGGAAAAAAAGTGACGTTTGGAGAAGTAGAGATTTATTTACTCTACTCATGGAAATGTGCCTATCAATCTGCGAGACAAGGACCTTGGGAAACAGCAGCTCGTGATCGTGAACGATTCCAGCGTCGCATTAGAGACGCAGCCTCTATTTTAGATCATATTTTACATGGAAGACATAGAAAAAAGGTTTATGAAAAAATAAAAAACGTATATTGTTAACTGTTCTTTATTATTTTTTCTAAAAATACATGTATATTTAAACTGAATCCTTTTTATTTATCCAAGAATTATGTGATGAATTAAAACCTAACCATTTAACGTATAGTTTGTTGGCTCTTCGACGTAAAACTCTCTCCACCAGATGAATATCGGGGTATTTGGCTTTCTGTAATTCTTCAGTATGAAATCCCCCCTGAATTTGCTCCTTGCTGCTATTCTCTAAAATATATGTTGTGGGATTAGTTAACTTTACTTGTTTGATTTTGAACACTTCAGTGGTCCAATTGGGCGTATACGATTTTGTGAAGGCATGTCGATATCTGGATATACGAACCAGTCTCCTTTTCTGAATTTCGGCTTTTTTGGGTCGACAGTTTTCAAATGTCAGAATGAAGTTACAAATTTTGCATTTTTATCATTTATTTCACTGGGTATGGCACGAATTGTAGAATGCCTAGTGTGGTTATATTTTTTGATAATTTTAGGAAGAATATTGAGCCATTTATAAGATCCTTGATGACTGAATTGTTTCCATAATGATGATTTTAGCGTTCTTATTACTCTTTCGGCAATACTAGCTTTTAAATTTGAAAAAGTACTATAATGATTGATACCATATTCCTGCATTAGCTCTTGAAAATCTCTGTTGTAAAATTCTTTTCCCATGTCAGTTTGTAAATTTTTTGGTGGTGTAGTCATTTGAGATAATACAGATTTCATGGCAGCGGTAATATCTTTTCCAGTTTTTCTTTTGACTGGTAAGGCCCATACATATTTACTAAAAGCATTGATGATTACAAGAATATAATTATAGCCCCTTTTTTCTTTTGAAAATTTATTCATAATGGCCAAATCGGCCTGTATCAAATCATGCAAATTTTTGACGACAACATTTCTCCTCTTGAAATTAATTCTAACTGGCTTATGAAGTTCTTCAACAACTTGTGCCTTACTCATTTTTAACTAACGGACACTGTAATAATATCTCAATACAAATCGTTGAAGTTGTTCCCAGTTTAAATATCATTTCATCCCCCTTGGCGATGGATTTGTTTGTTAATTGTCGAAATTTGAAAGATGTATGATTTATTAAAACTTCTCCATCATCATCATCATTTTTATGTGCTTCCTTAGTAGACATGGGAAATTTAAAGGCAATAGCTTCATCTCCACCATGATGTGAAATGCTTTCTATCTTTGCAGACATGGGAAATTTAAAGACTAAACCTCCATTATCTAACACATAATATTTTTTATTCAAACTATATATATATATAAGATAAGTTTTTAGTACCACGAATAGTTAATATACATTTACTATGAAACTGGGCTGGTTGACAAATATAAAATGGAATATCTGTTGGTGGTGATGGTGGTTGTATTGCTGTTACAATATCTTTTGAAGAAGTAGAAGTAGTGGTGGTTGTTTTCGAAAGGAAATGCTGATTGAATTTGTTCAGAGGCATTATGAATACTAATACAAAAAACGAAAAGTTGATACATTTATAAAATTATTGAACCTTCACGTAACTCTTCAATAATTGAAATAATTTCATTGTTGTGGGCGGTAGTGTTTCCAGCTGTTTTGGAAGCGACAAGCAAACGTAATCTATCTACAAGTTCGTTGTAATCATCAAAATATTTATAATCAATAGGTTTATTATCATATTTCATCATTGTCATTTTAACCCCCTTCCCTTTTCTTGTCATTTTTCTGGTGAGTACGCCCCTCAATAAAGATGATGGTACTGAACCAGATCTTTGACGAGTTGTCTCGAAATTAGGTTTTATAATGTAAAGATACTTCTCTTTGATGTCATCAGGAAATTTTCTAATTGGCAAATCGGCATTATTATCACGACGATATGCATTCGTCTTTTTAATAATATCTGCATAATTTTCAATATCTTGTTTAGTGTAAGTAATGGGTTTCTTCAGAAAAAGTAACTCATAAAGACCCTCAGTTCCATTGTAAGTGATACCTTTCACATTAACATTGGCTCCCATAAAGTTAACTTGTGAATCTCCTATGAAAAATTTATCTTCTACCGGATTATGGAAAAGACCCAAAATATGATCATATTCATTTTTAGTATCTTTTATCATGCCCTCAATGTATTCTCTGGGTAATGGCGTTTCGAAGTGTTCAAAGTATTGGTGAAGAACGTCTGGATTTGTGATTGTCTGATAAAATTGAGATAGGGTGTCATCGATAAATTGATCTTCTCTTGTTCTATCTGGCAATTCGCCCTCCTCATTGCGTGATTCGTAAGTTTCTTCGTTCCTGAAAAAACTCGGCAGCTCCATCATTGGAGTTTCATGTTCGGAAGTTGGCGAGAAAAATGCTAATTGACTATATGATTTTGGTGATGGTGTTGTTGTTGTCTTGAATTTCTCCAACTTTGGAGATTCACTTTCTTGTTTGATCGTTAGGATTCCGTCTGTAAGTGCATCACCCAATGTCAAAACCAATTGTTTTAGAGATTGGGTGATGGGTTGATATAATTTTTCCAATTGAGTTTGTGATCTCGCCGTGTTATCCCTTATAATTTTATACTTTTTTCTTAGTGCGTGTCTAGCTCGAACAAGTTGTTGTTTAGCTAATTGGGGATCCATTTTAACTACTGCGAATATGTTTTAAGAATTCATCTTTATATATGAATATATGTATCGAAGCCCTTTCTATACCTATCCGAAGACAAATCACAATCTTTATCAATAACAAAAAAGTCAAACTTTTTCTTCCAACAACGAGATGCTACTTCTTTGAATTGTTGAAAGTCCATATCGATATTTGCATGATCATCATAAATATGTTTTAAATTTGTGGTGTCTTGTGGAAATATAATCAATAAATTTGCATTGTCACGAATGAGTTGTTTTGGGATGGCTGAATATGTTTGACAAATATAAAAGCAGTCTGCTTTCCTATGTCGGCCAAAGGAAAAATAATCTTTGATTAGATTTTGATCGCAAGTTGCAACATCATCAAATATTATGATGGAATTTGTTTTAATGTTATCTGCAGAAGGTACATCTCCACTCTTACTATATTCATAAAATCCAATTTCATTGAGTGGTTTAAGCAAAGTACGTAAATATTGATACTTGGGCTGAGTCAATGATTTTGAGTATAGATAGATATTTTCGAATCTTAATCCATTAGGATGTTCTATTAGTGACAACATGATATTTGTTTTACCAGATCCACTACTACCCACGATTAACCCACGTTTAGAATCACCCCCGAATAGAACACCATGATTTCCTTCTTGTTGCTCATCACTATTGAAATCATAATTGTTGATGGCAGTGAAACATTCTGTTTCGTAACTTCATAAGTGACTGAGTATATATATAGGTGTGTCGACATATATAGCAGATTAGAATGGTAAAGTCTGAAAAAGGAGCAAGAGGTCACCCAAGAAGAAGAAGAAGAACAAGACAAGAGGGCAGAGGTTTTGTCAACTCATTAATAGATAAATCACCTTTCGAATTCCATCTACGAAATACAATTATTGTGGACGGGAGTGTGATCAACTTTATTGAGGTATTTTTTATTTGACCATTTTTTCCATAGCGGGCACCAAGTTACAACAACGATTAGAACGTAAAGATTCTGGCATTAATTATCTGGATGACGCATGTAAAGAGCACGATATAGCGTATTCTAAAAGTAAAATCCTCAGTGACAGACATCGAGCTGACGAAATATTGGAAAATAAAGCTTGGGAAAGAGTTGAAGCGAAAGACGCCAAAGTAGGAGAAAAAGCAGCTGCTTGGTTCGTAACGACTGCAATGAAGGGAAAACGTAAACTTGGAATGGATCTGAAAAAGAAAAAGGACATCGACGAAAAAACAAACACGAGTTATTCGTCACCCAAAAAGGAGGATTCCTTCCATTTTTACTACCATTGTTGGGAGCACTTGGAGCAGTGGCGGTGGCAGTGCGGGCATTGCGAAAGCGGTGAACGATGCTAAAACCAATCGTGAACAATTAACGGAACAACAAAGACATAATCTAGCTCTCGAGCCAAAATCCGGAAAGGGATATTATCTTCGGCCTTACAAGGGTTATGGTTTACGAAAGAAAAAAACAACAAAGCCAAAGGAGTTTCAGCAGCAGCAGCCATATTGGAAAAAAACAAGAAAATAAAATTACCTCGACGCATAATGTCTGATATAGATCTCATCACGTATGCAAAAAAATATTGAAAATTCCACATTTCCAGGCGTATTTATGCGGATTCATTACCAAAAGAATTTGAGGACAAATGAATCGAGTATAGTTAATCTCGATGAACAAAGAGGGTCTAGTACTCATTGAGCAGCATATACGAAAAACAACAAAATGTCATCCCATTATGATAGCTTTGGTAATTTACTACCCCCAATTGAACTAGTAAGATATTTCAAAAGCAACGGGGGTAGTGATGTGATCATCAGATATAATTATGATACAATGCAAAATTTCAATTCCTATCAATGTGGACAATATTGTCTCAAATTTTTATGATTATTATGATTTTTTAAAAAAAAAACCTTTTTTTAAACCTTTGGAGATTCTTCAATTTTAAGTGATACTTTCAATCCCCCATTATATTTAGATCAAAATGTTGAATATGAAATTGGATTGGTCAATTTTGATACATTCAATACTATTCCAAATATTGAAGAAACGAACAATTTATTGGTATGGGGTGTAAATGATGAATTCAAAGTTGAAATTCCCACGGGGTCTTATGAAATTGAAGAGGATGAAGGATGAAATGTATCGGATAGGAGGAGGAACTAACTATTATCAATATAACAACAGACTCAAAGAGATTTACAATCTCAATTGAAAGCACCGATTGGATTAATTTCAATATCGATCATTCCATTGGAAATCTATTGGGATTTTCAAAAATCAAACTCGAACCCAACAAACATTATACCTCAACAAATAAAGTTAATATTTTAGCAGTCAATACAATTTGTATAGATTGTAACATTGCAGTAGGATCATTTCTGCATGGAGGACCTGTTCATCTAATCCATCAATTTTTTCCACAAGTTCCAAATGGCTATAAAATAGTAGAGCAACCACTAACAATACTTTATTTTCCCGTCAGTATTAAAACCATCAACAATATTACCCTGAGGGTGCTCGATCAAAATAGTAATTTAGTGAATTTTCGCGGTGAAACAATAACAGTTCGTTTACATCTTAGAAAAATCGAATAGATATGGTGTTACAATTCCATCGATTTAAACTTCCATACAAAAACTATAAAAAGCAGCAGCGTCGTACAAAGAAGCCACATGCTTTTTCAAGGCCATTGAAAACGCTAACATCCGAAAATCGTCAATTTTTTAATTCTCTCGGTTTTTACGTCCTAGTATAGTGGATTTGTTGAATGTAACAGGTCAACGTTTCAGTGACACGACCATTGAAGATTATCAATTTCATACTTATCAACCATACAATGCTGGAGCCCTCTACTACAATGATGAAGTAAGGATTTCCGTACGAGATTTAGATGCATACACACTGCCATGTAACAGCCTCATTTACATAGAAGGCAAAATATTAACGGATCAAAACAAAGTGCCTACCACATTTGAATTTATTAATAATGGCATAGCATATTTATTTAGAGAACTAAGATATGAATTGAATGGTGTTGTAATGGATTCTGTTCGAAACGTTGGTCTAGTTTCCACATTGAAAAATTACCTATCGTTGAACGAAAATGAAAGCAAGCTGATGCAGAATGGGGGATGGTTTCCAAAAAATGAACATAAACTTTCAATTGATGATAAGGGAAACTTTAATGTATGCATACCGTTTAAAATGTGGTCGAGATTTTTCGAAGATTACCGAAAAATTATAATGAATATGAGACAAGAATTAGTTCTTATTCGAGAAAAAGATGACATTGATGCTGTTATTGCCACAGATAATTCGGAGAAACTAAAAATTCAAATAACTAAACTACATTGGAATGTACCACATATAACACCGAGTATAAATGAACAACTACGTTTGAATAAAATAGTTCGTAGTGATACAGAATTACCCATCAAATTTAGAAGTTGGGAATTATTCGAATATCCCACACTGAATGATTCAACTCGACACACTTGGTCTGTTAAAACTTCAACCCAATTGGAGAGTCCTCGACATATCATTATTGCTTTTCAAGATGCATGCAAAGGTCAAATTTTGAAAGATATGAGTAAATTTAATCACTGCAATCTAACAAATGTACGAGTATTTTGAATAGTGAAAGATTTCCTATCAAGATTTAAATTTAGATTTTGATACCAATCGATTCGCATCACTATACGAAATGTTTGCAAACTTTCAAGAAAGTTATTATCACATCCAAACCAACCAACCCATATTCAACCCTCAAAGAATTCAAAGACAGATCTCCAATTATTCTAAAATAAGAAACCTAAAATCATACGGGAAATGCATATTGCCTAATATTACACGAAAAAGAATTTTATTACAATCCCTTAAATAAAATAGTGCGACAATGAGTCGTCTCACTCAGTCAGTTGATAATGTTACCTCAATACAGATGCAGGTTAGTTCAATTCATCCGCCAATTGACACAACTCAAAGCCGAAATTGAATATTTAGAGAAGAGAAAATTGGTTGAGCGAGAATTGAAAAATCTTCAAATATGAGATTAGTTATCGATTTCCAAGGCTTCAAAGTGGAAAATAACAAATTTGTAGTGAAAGAATTAGCCTGTTTCGATGGTCATCGCCGTATTAGTCATTACTTGTTCAAACCGCCATTTCCCTTCAACAATCTACCACATGACTTAAAAAAACAAGCATTGTGGCTAATGAAAAACCACCACTACATAGATTGGAATGTGGGTTTCACTCCTCTACATCAATTTGGAAATATTATACAATATCTCACCCAAGGAGCAGATGCGGTGTATGTAAAAGGAAGAGAAAAATTCAACTTTATCAAGAAATATTGTAGCTGTCCGGTTCATGAATTGGATGAACATCCCCCTTTGAAAATGGAAGTGCCAATGTGTTTTTACCATAATAATAAAGATAAATGCGTATGTGCTTTATCAAATGTATACTTTTTGTACACAAATTTCATAATGAATGATGATAAATAAATGTATAGAGAAACAAGTTGAGACTTGTTGAAAATGAATGAATTATTTTTATTCTCCCCTCCATTCCTCCACAACATTTTTAATTATATAAAAACATAAAAATGTATTAATGCAACCAGTATATTGAAGTATACCTTACTTCATTGCACCACTATAAGCAGCAGCAATAGTAGACTTTTCCAAACACAATGAATCAAGAAGCATGTTACTGTATTCATCCATTGAAGGACCATTGTCATTTCAAACGCAGTTTGCATCATTTTAGTGAAGAAGAACTGGAAAAGTTTCCTCTACAATATTTGATTGAGAGAGCTCAACCAATTGAACTCTTGTATGCGTGGCATAAATTACCGAGGGATTATCGAAATAATTTCAATTTACAAGTTCAATTACCTTGTTTTATGCATTACAACCGACCAGATTGGCGAACTCACATAGACGGTCCACCAACATCACAATCAAGATGTCATCTATGTAAATTACCTCTTGAACAATTGTAATTGAGAAATAAAAGATTCAAGTGTTTTATTTTGTTTTTATTTTCCAGATATTTCAAACAATGTGAGTACATTTTCATAAATAATTGTGATACATTAGTCATCATCATCATCACAAAAACGATTAAATCGAGAGTGATAGTCATCGTGTAAATCCATATTACATTCTAACCGTGTTTTAAGTCCAAATAACAATTCCTTAAATTCATTTTGACACCACATAGACCTGTTTTGATATATAGCATAGAGATCACTGGTATTGTGAAATGAATGAAAATGATCTCTCGAAACATGCAACTTCATATTAATATCATGTTCTTTCAAAATATATAGAAGCAATTGATAACATGATCTACATAAAAATAAGTTTAGAGTTTGAATTTTATATCTATTAACCCATACACAATATTTAGGTTCGGGATACTCTAATTCCCAATTATAATGATGAATAACTGCACTTCGCTCTTGAGATGTAGAAATATTACGTTCATATAACATATCAACAGGAATGTAAGCATTATCGGAACTTGAACACTCTAAAATTTTCTTCCATTTATAATAACTATATTTTTTTACAATTTCTTAAGTTAAGCTCAAAGGTAATGATAGTGTATTTTCTGAAGTAGAGCTCAAAGGAAATGTCAACAAACTGATAAAAGGTATTATTGCTCGTATATCTTGACAAATTCTCTTAATACAAAGTTCTCTCAATTGCATATAGATTCCTGAAACAAAAACAAAATCTATGCACTATAATGACCCCAAGGAAGTGTATCGAATGATTGGGAAATTATTCTGTGTTTATCGTCACGAGGACTAAGAGCAATTTTCGTTTGTTCTATGCTGAATACGTTGTGAGCATAGGAACGGATACTTTGTTGTGATATATTTTTGTTTTTAAATTCTTTCAGACAAACGACATAATCTTCAAAAGTTATCATATTTTTTATTACATACTTTTTGACCCCCCTAGATGTTTTCTTTATGCCCAAATTATTCATTTCAATATCTATTCGTTTTTTGCTCATACCCTTTTTCAATAATTTTTCCCTTAAACGTTCCCTATCTTGTTGAGTGACGAGTGTTTTGAAGGCATACATCTTTGAACGGAGACCAGCAAAATGTGTAATGATTCTACCATTTGTTTCATCTTTCATTAGACCAGGGGTTTTTTTGTTCACCAAAGGAATATTATACTCATTATTTTTATCATAATCAGAGGTATCAAATTTATTGATATGTTTTTTGATTACATCTTCATAAACATCTCCACAGGTCAATTCATAAAAAAAAACTATCTGTGTCTGTGTACATTAACTTGCAATTGTCCGATCCAATTGTGGGTAACATGAAATTATAATGGAACTCATACATGCAAAGTTTAGAAATGTCCAAAATAGCCATACCAATGTAAAGGGGTTTATCAAAAATCAATTCAGCTTTTTTCAATTCAATAGCCATAAAATCTTCATCAAAAATTGTTCTACTATGAAAACGTGGACTAGCAATTAGGTTTTTGGCTCCATAACGACCCTCAAAAATTACTAATTTGACGACTCTATGTAGTCTAATATTCTCCATTGTTTTACCAAAAACTGCATTATTAGCCAATTAACATTGGTTTTTTTCAAAGGTACTCGTTGCTGCAGCCCTCAAACGAGTATTGAGTTCGATATACGGTCTCAACCATTCAGACTGTTTGAATTCCAACACCTTATGTATTTTAGTTAAAATCAAACCGTTTGCCAATGCTTGTTTCAAATTTCTGTAGTGTAAAATATTCTCTTTTTTATCATGTAAATCAGCTATCAACTTTGGCAATTTTGATGAAGGGGGAACGGAATGATCTGCGCAAAATGGAAAGTCTTTGTGTTAGTCATGTATGTTCTTGGGATACTCTAAATCAACTTGTAAAATGTATCCCACCGATGAATCATCTGGAATCATTGTTACATCAATATTTGTATCGACCCATTTGAAACCTCCGAAAGGTAATGGTTCAGACATGGCCCAACTATATAAGTTGTTTACATCGAGATACAAAAGTGTTTTGGCAGGCTTTAAGGGGTCATAGTTGGGCATGTATTTATTGTTGGCTTCTGAAAATCGGTTACTGCAAACCGATATTCCACCTCTAATTGCCTTCTCCACAAACATTATCATATCAACATCTTTTAAAATTTGCAATTTACATTTTGTATATTTCAACATAGCATCCCACGTATATCCTGGCATTGTAAAATACCAAGCGGGATCTAAACCATAGGTTTTCAAAGCAGTTTCCCTAAAGTTTTCCATGACATCTGCAAGTAGCAGAATATCAGTTTTCATATACAAATCGCTATATTCTCTTAGGGTTTTCATCTTGAACGCTGACCATATATTTTGTGCATGAATGTAGTCTTCTTCGCACAACTCTTCATCACGCAATTTGTTGTAGAATTTTTCAATGGATGGAAGTTGAGTATCATTTAATTTTTCCACATTATTTAAAAAATCATAGGGAAATACCCCTTTCCGAGTCAAAAGTTTGAATGTTTCATCATTCAAATCTTCAAACTCTCGCTTCAAATTTTGAAGATTATCCATACACAATGTGGATACGAGTTCATCAAGACCCGCTCCCATAAATCTGAACGAATCTATAAATCTTAATTTTATTCCACTATCACAATCATTGAGAGTGAAAGAAATGTATTTTTCTTTATTCAATGGAAGAACACTCAGAGCGCCCCGCCTAGCTAAATCTTTGATAATAAAGTGAGCATCATAATTTGACATATTATGACAAATGACTGGTACAACAAAAAGTTTTTTAAACAAAAGGTTGCACTCTTGATGCGCGAAACCACGAAATTGTCCTGTGAAATGATCATATTCTCTTAAAATGACATCATTGACCTTGAAAATTTTTTCACAAATGTGACAAGTTCCAAAATTTATAGATTTAAGTTTCTCAATCATTGGCACAATATTGAGTATTTTACCTTCTACAAACAGAGCAATAGTCTTCATTTCCGTAGAAAACCATTGCATAAAATCTTTACCTTCATAACTATTGAAATAAGAAAAGGAATCATCATAACAACACTTTAGGTAATAGCCCAGCGAAAATGCCTTGTGTAATTGATATTTTGTTGTTGTTTGTGATAATTTTGAATTACACGGCTCTAAAATGGATTCGATATCAACATAGATTACAAAAGGCACTTTTTGTTTGTAAACATAATTTTTAAATTCTACAAAGTTATCTTTCGGGAATGATATTCTACAATCGTTTTTTTTTCTCACACAAGACGTAATGATTTTTCAATTTTTCCTCACTATAAAAATAATTAAGGCATCGATCACATAAATTAATTTTTCCATTATAATTGTTGACTTGACTTGATATTAAACGAGATATATTTTTGATCCAACAATAGTGAAATTTTACTTCAGTATCTGTGTCATCTGGTGTCGGTGCAGTGTAATCATTCAGTTTAGGAAAATAATAATTCTGAATTAATAGCAAATTAACATGACGTTCTAATTTACTTTTAGTTAACCTAACAGGTAATACTTCAAAAAATGAATTTTTGTCGGTATTCACTTTCAGAGCTGGCATTTCCTTCAGAATTTTAATAATAATTCTTTTAAATAAAATGAATCCATTGGACAAAAATGATTTAATT
Source organism: Gonioctena quinquepunctata (assembly GCA_018342105.1). Classification (NCBI taxonomy): domain Eukaryota; kingdom Metazoa; phylum Arthropoda; class Insecta; order Coleoptera; family Chrysomelidae; genus Gonioctena; species Gonioctena quinquepunctata. The sequence goes on from JAFIRS010004467.1 coordinate 71,639, forward strand.
TCTTTATGTTTTAAATTGATGATAACACCCGTCTTGACTCTGTTATTGAAACACGAGTGAACATTTTCCCAATAAACCTTACGCCCCTGCTTTGAACCTACATTTTTACTTTTCAATTTCAGTAAACATCTCAATCGTTTCAATTGTCCAATTTTTGTTAAATTTTACTTTTTTCGCCCACTTTGAGTTTCAGTTTCTTAAAAGCATCAGTACACATTCTGATATCTTGATTAATTGTCTTTATCACATCTTTTTCACCTGAATTTTCTTTGATTAATTTAATCGTTTCATCAATTTTTGACAATGTTCTCTTGAATTCATCCATTATGTATCACTGATTATTTAAAAAAATCAACTCACCTTAACAATTCATTAATTTCAAACGATGCTGCAGGTTGAGGTTTGCCTACGTCTATGTTCCCTCTGAAAATGATTGCGTGCTTTCTCTCTGAGAATAGAGATACGTATGGTTTATATTCGGCAACTACTCTTTGTGGTAGGAGCACTACGTTCTTCTCCAATTCCAGGAGGACTGTCTCTCCAAACTTTGTTTGTACCAATTTAGCTGAGTAGATTTTCTGGGGATCTCCCACAATCAAATCTTGTAATTTGATAACTGGTTTTGGAATATTTTTTTCTAAAAGAGATATGGAGTTCAATGCTTTAAGATCCATCTGGAATAAAAAAAAAACACCCATAGAATTTTTTATTTTTATAATTTAATTTTTTTATGAGGTTGTAGGGTGGTTGTGGCGGTGGTGATGGTGGTGGTGGGGTATATTCTTCCTTGCCTGTGCAAGCACAAAAATTCCACCAATCTGAACAATTTTCACAGCCCGCGTGCTCTAAATTTAATCTACAAACATTGATTATTAATAACTTTATATGACAAAATAATTTCAAACTTACGAAAAATCTATTTCATTATCGGAAAAATCTTCCTCCGATGAATTCCACTCATATTCTTCTCTTGTATTTCTAAAAAACCAATATTTTCTTTAAACAATATTTAAAAAAATAATGAAAAAACTCACAAAATTCCATTTTGGTAACTCATCTACAAAAGGGAACATTGATAAGAAAAACAATCAAATCAAGGAAGAATACTGCTCATCATTTAAGAATATTGACTGGTAGGTAGGTAGGTGGGTACGATAGAAGACATGAACATATTATTAAAATGGACTCACATTTTGTTTCTCGTAATACACCACAATATATGAAGTTTAATACTTGATTACTTCTGAACTTTTGAACGATATTTATTGCTATATATACTGTTTATATCAACCCCACATTACTATTAACAACTTTCATTTCCTAGATTCATCGAAAATAACCTCGATTGCTTACTTGATATGATTCTGATGCAATATATTTATTATTTGATAATTCACCACTCCTTAGCTTTCGAATTGCATACGTCCCGTTATTTATTCTACGCAATGTTGACCTTTAATTATTTCAAAAATCGCCACTCCTATCATACATACACATTTCAGAAAACAAAACTTCCGCATTGAACAATGGATTATTTTTAGGGAAATGAGACAATTACAACTCTTATAATGTATACAGCAAAATTATTAATGAGTGTGATCCATATGATAAACAAATTTCTAAAAATTATATATTTATTTCGATTATTAATTGGGGCGGCGGCTGCGGTCTCCATTCTTCAAATGCCTATTGTCCATTAGAATATTTTAAATGCTTATTGTCCATTGGAGACTGCCAAATCCTTTTTCGAATGTTCATTGCCCATTGTGCACTGTCAAATTATTTCGAATGCTTATTGACCATTGAAATAATATTATTTTGATTGTTTATTGTCCATTGAAACTACCAGATTATAAAATATGATTATAAATTTAAAAAAAATTATGTATACTGAACATTTTTTCATAATTGATAAAATATATTTATCTCCAAAATAAATGCGATGCGTTCACTCAAGTGGGCTAAACTATCAAAATTTAATCTATCTATCTCCAGAATAGATAATTTTTTACCAAAATACTTCAGAACTCATCCCAAAAACAGGATGGTGTGGAATATACAATTTTAAATTGTTTATTGTCCATTGAAGACTACCAGATTTATGAAATATGATGTACAGGGTCCCCACAAAATTTCTCAAAAAATAATTATGTATACTGAAAATTTTTTCATAATTGATATAATATATTTATCTCCAAAATAAATTCACTCAAGTGGGATAAACTATCAAAATGTAATCTATCTCCAGAATAGATCATTTTTCACCAAAATACTTCAGAACTCATCCCAAAAACAGGATGATGTGGAATATACAATTTTTTTTTATTTTTTTTTGGGGGGGGTAACGTTAAATCACCGATTTTTTTTATTATTTTTCCCAGACATTGTGATCCATAATAGATATAATGCCATAGTCAAGGCGGTCCTACTGCCGAAATTCCGCAGAACTCTTGTTGTTCTACTACTCCTTTCCCTTCAAGAAAGAAAGTTTAAGGACCTCCAAGAGCTGAAAACTTGCATGGAAGAAGATTATCATTTATTTTATGATAATCTCCGGCACAGCAATTGTTCAGAAACAGTGTGCCCTTGGTTGGTTGGTTGGTTTAAGGCTGACGAGCCAGAGACAGGGTTGGCACTTAGCTTCCCTTGACACTGCGACCAGCTGGGGTCTATTGTATCACTCTGTCGTCAGTGGTTCCTCATTCAAACAGGTTTGTGCCCCTAACTAGGTCTAGAAGCCCGTTGATAAGGTTCTTCGACTCATGCCCGTTTCGGGCCGATCTCTCAAAGATTCTGTGTCGCCCACCACTTAGGGCGTCACAGTCGAAGATTGAAATACAAGAGTTAGACCGAGGCCTCCTCTTGTCTCTTGATGACAAGCCATTCTTCAGTATCTATCCCCATGTCCTGGGTTTTGATGAGCTGAAGAATCTTTTTGGTTTCCATTTTACCAAATGGCTTTGGAATCCACTCTGTTTCCGGGAGTTTCTCAGTAGGTGTTCGACCATCTGCTGATCCCTCCTCGGTTGGGTTTACGGTTTCTGGTGCCGAGTGTGATTCAACTGGAATCTCCTCGACTTCCATACCCGCTATCGGTGTTGGGTCTTCTTCAACTGGAAGTTCCCAAGGTTGTTTGTGTAGGGAAAGGGTCGTCCAACCTGCGGTGCCCCTGCGCAGGTGTAAGGCAGATTACTCTGGGAGGTCGCCATGTATCCCAGAGGCTCCGTTTTATACCTGACTGGCTCAGGTATCATCCATCCCTCGGCACGGGTCGCTTGACGCCTTGGATTAAGCCATGTTGTGGTGGCATTTGGTTTGAGATTGACTTAGAGATCCGCAGGTTTTGACTATTTCTGGTCATTCCCACTGGATTTTCCTTGTCAACCCCGTTATCCAGCGATACCACTTGGAGGTAGCCACCTAAGTTTCCGCAACCCATCTTCATCTCTCGTAGGAGGTGAACATGTGTTGACGCAAACTACTCGCCCTTACATTATTAACAACTGAAACCATTTTTATTAAATTTAATTAAAAAACTTTTTTATGAAGTTCTTAGGATTATTAATTTTCCTACAACTGAAGTGCAATCAGAAGTATGTATGCCTACATTCAAAACGTTGTATGTTAAATTGTGGCTCCAATATGTATTCCAAAGGGTCTTATGTCAATATGCAAAAAGTCGTATATAAAATTTTGTTCCAAATTAAAACTGCAAAAAGTCGTATGTTACTGTCATTTTTTTATTTAAGGGTTTAACGCCTCAAAACTTAAGTTATATATTAGTTGCCATGGAAAAAAAAATTTAGTGGTGCAGTCCGTCCTCCTATACGCGGCTCCCGTGTGGGGCGATGTCACCAGAGTGAAGACATACAGGGGCATGTTGATATCAACGCAGCGGAAGATGCTACTCTGCGTGGCCATGGCCTATAGCACTGTGCGTCATAACGGCAATACCGCCAATAGACCTCATGATAGAGGAAAGGATACGTCTGGATTCCATTCCCAATCTGACTGAAAGGGGAAAGAAGGAAGAGAGGGACAGGACCATTGAACAATGGCAAACGCGATGGGATGAAAATACTACTACTGCTCAATGGACCGGAAGTCTCATTCCGAACCTGAGAGCGTGGAAAGAATGTAGCAATAAGGGCACAAATCACTATGTAACCCAGGCCCTAAGCGGGCATGGGTCCTTCAGAAAATATACCTATAAGATAGGAAAAGCCGCGGACGATTGGTGCTTGTATTGTGGTGAATGGGATGACCCAAATCACACAATATTTGGATGCAAGAGATGGGAACGAGAGCGACACAACACGGAAATGGCCTTGGGGGTAACAATTATGCCTGAGACCATGATCGGACTCATGATCACTGATGAAAGAAGATGGCAGGAGGGCTACAATTTTCTAAGACAGGTGATGAAGGCTAAAGAAAGGGAAGAGAGAGCTATGCAAAGGCAGGACCGATTCCCAATGAATGATGGAGATGAACTGTGATATTTAAGTCTGTGATACCTATGTTTGTGATATTTTAGTATAGTATTTTATTTATTTATGTACTGTCCGTGACGTGACGTGGAAAACCCATGCGAAGATAGAGAAAGAAGCAGCTGCATGGTACGCCGCCTATGCTTGACGCTATGTCGACAAGATGGTCCCAAGCATAGGAGGGCGAGGGGGGGTTTTAGACGGAGTTGCGCCCGACACTACCTGAGCTGATAGACACAAGGCCCAGGTGCCAAGTGGTTTCCCCCTTCAAAACAAAAAAAAAGTTACCATGGAAACACCAAGGGAAAAAAATATGAATATTATATTAATAAAACATTAGGGAATAATCAGTTTTTATGCTCTCCTGTAAAGTGCACCCTTTTTACATACGACCTTTTGCACTAACAGTGGCGATATGATGGATAACCTTTGAAATTTGCTTTTACATACTGTAAGGTCATAGCTAATCTTTGAGCAGGGCAAATCGTATCCACTGCTGTTATTCGTTCTATGCAACGGCAATAAAATATACTCAAACATTTCTGGACTCATTCGAGTGTATTTCAGAAATTGTTGTTTATCATTTGAAGCTGCGAACTTTATTATGTTTCGATAAACACTGTATCTATTTCGATTTCTGTTCATTGGTCTGGTTTTGTAGCGACGATGCCTAGGTTTTTTTAACATGCCCACTGTTAGGACTGTTGAAGTCACAATAATCAGAAAAGCGCGTATCATTTCCAGAACGTCTTGATCTCCACAATCCATATCAAATATCTGAAGAAACAATCAATTTAACACGGAAAATTGGACCTAAAATTTCACCAAAATCTCAGTACTTATACCAAGCCCGCCAAATTCAACAATGACATTGATGACATTCTCAAATGTCACGTTCTGCGCGTTTCATCAACAAAATTTCTAAATTATTTGTTGTTAAGTTGAAAGTTAACCAACTTTGTAATTATTAATTCTTGATTTAAATGACAGACGTAAATGTATAAACCTTCATATAAGTTCTTTTGCATTCAACATTCTTGGTTCTTAATTGTTAGTTTCATTCTAAGTTCAATTGAATCTATTAACCCATTATAACAATAATCAATTCTGAATTGTCTTTCTGCCAGCTTTGATTATGTGTATTCATGGAAATACGTGATAAATTACGTGTGTTTTATAACTGACTCATGTTTTTAATAATAACTCCTTGTAGGAACCTAAATCGAATTTGAACATCTGATACAATTCCACCAGAAGCTGCCGTAAAAAGAAAACTACCTAGAAAATAAAATCGGAAGAGAAACAGGAGTGGCAGAGAAATTACCGCGCGAGGTTGATTGTTCCAAGTGCAGGTTTGAAACTAATGTAATTGAAAAAATACACTCTTTAGAACAATATACATTTCAGGTATAAATGCGATGTGAAATTTCCTGAATTGCAGCGTGTTACCTTTTGTAGGGATTATTGGGGACTTGCGGATGACAAAAAAAAATGTATTTAGGCTCATTGACTGCAAAGAAACCTGTTTGTCGCAGGAAGGTACTAGCGTAGAAACGATGGAGCACATCCAGAGAATATTACTTCACAGATTCGGAAGGTAAAAAAAGAGAGAGTCTGTTTGAAGTTCTTGTGTGCAACGCTAGCTATAAGTCACAGGGTGGTTGAAATTTGCAAGAATAAAACAATTGAATCTGGATTGTACACAGGATGTGATGGCAGGTCCTTAAGGTGTTTATAATGCGACCCCAGAGGAAAAAATTGTTGCTATGATAGATCATATAGATTCATTTCCTCGTGTTGAGTCTTACTATTGCAGAAAAGATACGCGAAGACTCTATTTGGCACCCGAGTTGAACTTTTTCTGTATGTATCGGCTATATCGGGATTATTTTCTTCAATTTGAATAGATAAGTATTAAGTTATTACTTTCAAGCAATTACACAAAAGAGGTAAGCACCTAAGATTCGTTTCCAAATATGTGAAGTGACTCAATTAATTATTTTTCTGATTACTTTACAACTAATCAACTGATCAAACTTGTTAATTGCTTTGTTACCTGCTCGGAAACTTAGCAAAAAAAGTCAACGTCATTGATGGATGACAAGTAGGTGCAATAGAGGAGTGTTGTAATTGAATTTGCTTAAATTCAAGTTGTAGATATGCTATACCATTACGGGGCCACGGCGGGAGTAACCATGGAGAGGAGAGTCAAGTGAGCCCGAACCCCTGCATGGTTTTGGGGGCCGCCACTGGGTTGAGATCGTCGCCATGTTCGTGGGCGGTCATGGGCGGTTCATTGTGAAAGGGGTTTGTGAAAAAATGGCGGTTTAATGAGAGGGGTGGGGGTGGTGGTTGTATGTGGGTAGGGAAAAAGGTTGGGGAAGTGGTCTGTGATTGGTCGCAATGATGGCAGCCATGTTGTGTATGGGAGTGTTTGATTGAGAGTGGGGGGTGGGGAGAGCTGTGATAGGTCATGGAAGTAGTGATAGCCGCCGGCCGCTATCCAATAGCCGAGCAGCAGCCATATTGAAGTGGGGGGTGTCAACCAATAGCTGCATTCGTCAACGGCATTGGTCGGACGGAAGACTGAATGAATGGCCGTGGGTGTGTCCTGCCTTTGTCAACGGCATTGGTCGGACGGAAGACTGAATGACAGAAGTGTCACGTGATCAGTGAATGGCGGCGGCCATTTTGGAAAGTAGGTGGAGTCAGCAGTGATAATGCGGCCATGACTCAACCGACAAGTCTTTGCAGGAATATTGTCTACGGTTGCACTTTCCTCTTATCAGTTGTTTATTTAAGCGACCGGATATCGGCGGCATCCTTTGTTTACATTAACAAGATAAGATATCGGCGGCATCCTTTGAAAGAGTTTGTTTACATTAACAAGATAAGAGAGTATGCAGCTGCATGGTTTAAGTGTGGGATAACTTGAATATAAACGCAAATCCTATCAAGGTCAAATACGACTTGAATAATATTTTAAAACGTTACCAAATATACAGGGTGGATCGAAAGAGTGTTTAGAGGAGGAGGAGAACGGAAAAAGTATATATTGGAGTTTGTTGTGAAAATCACGTCAGTTGAGGTTATGTCGTCGAAAAGTCAGAGCTCTGAACGAAGAGTTACAGTTTTATGAAGAGAAACGAAACGTCACAAAAAAATTGAAAGAGTTGAATCTCTGCACGACACAACCATCAACATCGAAATATGATTCAAATGATACTAGTGACTTTGATTCTGAACACCATCTTATACGTAGACATACCGTATGATGATGATGATGTACGAGGAGTAGCGGTTTCTTTCAAAGATTTCGATCAGTCTTGGATTCCAATGAATCGAACAGCAGGACTTCGAAGGTTATTCTTCACCACAGACCTGCCACCCCACTTCGAAGAGGATATCAACAACACCATAATCGAGAAATATCAGCTCAAGTTTGAAATGAATGATTCTACAAGTACAGTGATGCCATGGAGGAGGCTTCCAACGGCAGCAGTAGCGATGACGTCACCAACGCCGCCACCACCACCAATACTACCACCCTTGGAACATGAAATATATAAGATTTTTGTGCTCTCATGTGTTGTTATAACCATAATGTTTTTCGCTTTGGCGAAATTCCTATTCAAAACTGTAAAAAGAAGCTTGGAACCTTCATGCAATATCAAAATAAATGAATAGAGACTCTAACCTGACTTTTATTTTACAAACATACGGTGTACGTGGCGTAAGCTACGTATACCGTGTGTGGGTGTGAGAGAGAGATACCTTTGACGGTTTCCCATCTTTGTTTTTCATTTCAAACTTGGCTTTTTTCATTTTTTTTTCTCATATATTTTTTTTTCATTTTTTTCTCAAGTATTATCATTTTTTTCTCAGGTATTTTTTTCAACTTTTTTTCTCAAGTATTTTCAACTTTTTTTCTCAATTTATTTTTCTCAACTCTATTCATTTCAATTGGGAACTCAACCCCACCTGAAAGAGACAAAGGGAGAAAGGAGAGATGGCTAGAAACACTGAAATACACACATACATATTTATTTCCTAAAAAAAAAACAATTCTAAAATAAACTTAATTCGGTAATATATATGTACACAGCCATTGGTGAAGATATTGGGTGTTCCTCTGGGCACACATGAACTTCCCGGTGTTGTGGTAGGGGCAGTGGTCCAGGGTAGGCTTGAATTTGTCTGTCGACCAATGACTCGAATCATAGAAGGCCACATCGTAGATTTCCACTTGGTACGACAAACCCGTTTCCAGCAATTTTTCTTTGAGGAAATCGTATTTTTGGTTCCCTCTCACATAAATCCGATTAGCCTGGTAGAATAGGTGTCTCAGTAGGATATCGTCAATTTCTTCATAAGCTATGTAGCCGGTGTCGTATAAAATACCATGCATCGATTTTTTCAAATATCTTACGGTGCGACGGTCTTGGGCATCCAGGTTGGTATACGGTACAGGTGTCTTGAACAAAAAGTTGTGTCGCTGACTGCCGACGATCATGGACACCTCCTTTGGATAGAGGGTGCCATTGACTTGGAAGGCTTGAATGTCTACGAATGCGATACGCATGATGGCTGGATGATGAATGAATGCCGCCGCCGCGCCGTAGCGATCTATGTCAGGCTTCTCATCGTTTCGGAGAGGGGATGATATTCCATCATACAATCGTGAATGATGATGCAATAGACACGAGTCCGATCGGGGAATCCCGCGCTCGATTCGATATCGAATAAGGCGCGATATTTGAAACCGAGGTAATCCAAAAGAGCGGACTTCTTCATGGAATTCGTATAGCTGCCGAGAAATTCCGTATAGTTGAAATGCGCTTCGGTATAATAAATATTAGCGAAATTCAAGTGTAGACGTTCGTTGGGCCAATATTCACCGTTCTAAGACAAACGTATATTTTGAATGTTGATGTTGAAAGGTGGTAGGATCGACGGAAACGTTATCTCGTACATCAGTTTGGAAACACACGATGACATAGCGTGGCCTTTCAACACTGGTACTCGTCTTAACCGACCATATTTCACGTTGGGCATTTTGCGTTATCGAAGGCAATTCGTTCAATTCCCATTTTCGGAACGGTTTCACTATCGGTCTGTCTGTCTGTATGGACTTCATTGATTTTTCATTTATTTCCGCATTAGGAAAAATGTGTTTGACTTTCAATTCAATACTATCGATCACAATTCGAGCGGTAGTCGTTCCCACCGCATTATTACCTGCCTCACGTATAATGACACAATCATTATCATTTAGGGCTCTGACAAATCGTAGAGTTTGACGTCCACACGTAATCAGTGGATAATCGTTGAAAACATTGAGAATATGACGGAGCGGTACGAGAAGACTGAAATAATTGTCATCTTCATTCAAAAAAGGCAAATTGGGGTAATTCCAACCGCCTATAGCCAAATGCTGAGAATCCGTAGGTTCGTAAGATAATAGCCCTCGAATGGTACTCACAATTCCCGGATCTCGAACCGATTCAATTTCCCGACCACTCTCGCTATAAGTGCAAGAATCGAAAAGGAAAGCACCCACATTAGGGGCCAATGTAACGTTATTTCCCCCATTATTTAATTCAAGTCTACCTTTAATCAGTAGCAGAGATGAACTCATGGCAAAAAACGACTCCACCTGATTGATGCCAAATTCCACGATATCGTTGCAATTGAATGCCTTCACGAACGGAGTATAGGTTCTGTATTCGGCTTTACGAATAGACTCGTCAAATTTCGGAGACCGATACAAATCGAACATGGGCGCTGAGATGGAAGCATCATCGTTGTCTCTTCTTCTTTTGAAGTTCATTCTGATGAATCAATTTTGAACCGAAGGAACGGAGAAAGGATTTATTCGAAGAGGTTATCTGCTGCTGCTGCCGCACGACCCGCTCGCTTGAAGGTTTCTGCAATAATGACGTCGTGACGTCACTCTTACCCCTTTTATTACTACCGCTGCCTCTGCCACTGCCACTGTCTATTACTAATCCCAATTGGTTCTCACGACTCTGAGTTCCAAAACCAAAGTACTTTTTTCCCCTTGAAAATCCACAGGCCTACCGTCTTGATCGACTACCAACACCGTAATGTTGTGGATTTCACGTTGCGGTATTACAGGTAGATAGAGTAAATTTGAAGGTTTTTCGTCTATCGCGTAACCGGGATCGGAAGCTATGGGAAATTCATAGATCGTGTGCGCAGGCGTGTCACCATCGAAGGTTCCCGAAGTAACACTGCACTCGAATCGAAATGTCGACACCTCTATAATGTTTACAGGTAGATCGGAATAATTCATTTCGTTCGGTTGAAGCACCCTCGGAGAAAATCCCAATGTAACGCCTATGCTATCCGTCTCCACGAATGAAATGGCAAAGTATTTACTGAAGATCTCGCACTTTAACGTATTATTGTTGGGTTTGAGAGAGAAGGCGGCTTCGCGGTCTTCCGCAGGTAGCGCCATCTTCTTCTGTATGAACGCCTCAATATCGGCAATTTCATAACACCCTTGCGGAAATTCAATGGTACGCAACACGTTAGATCTATCGTAATAGCGTAATTTCCGACCCTTTTCAATGTTCGGTATGGTATTGTACGAGTGAAAAGATCGAAGCGACAACTCATATTCTTTTTTCGCATTCAATTCGATAGGGGTGCGCGGGCAAGGAGAACACGTGATTGTGACTGTTAACTCTCAGCAACAGCGACATGATGACGAATGACACCACCGCTGCTGTGACAGCATTTAAATACACACTTTCAATCATACATTATTTATTCAGACATTAGAAATTTCAAACACAGATGACCGCAATTCATTTCATTATAAGTCTGATATTGACGGTTGTTGTAGAAAATCTTGACTTTGCCGCTGCTACTGTTATTCAAATATCTGACCAATTCCAGCATCCGTTTCAAATTCCCAAACGAATCGAAGTCCTATACTTCATCGTTGGTTTTTCTATAAGCTACCCAATGAATACCGCTGTTTCGTGACAGGTCCATGTTGACGATGGCACATTCGTTCTTTCGAGGACGGCTAGATGGCAGGGTGTCGCGCATGAACACTCCTCGAAAGTGCGGGATTTTCAATTGTTTGGCATATCGCACGATATCGATGTCGTACAGCGCTCTATCGGGTAGCTTTATTGGGAGTTTTTTATTTTTTCAAGAAGAGTCCATAGCCACCCTTGGCATTCTTCCTCACGTACAACCCCTTGCCTATGGATTCCATGGCCTTGTGATGACGTTTATCCTCTTCCAATTTCTTCTGGGCATTCTTAGCATCCACTACCGTTTTGGCAATGGCTGATGCTCCGCCGCTCAGTGCACCTAGAGCACTTAGACCGGCGAATATCGGTATCAGAGGTAGGACACCACCTGACTTTGCTTCGAAAGGTATTATACGGGGTACTTTGACTCGCCGTTTTCCACCCAATTTCTTGATGGTCACCCGAGCCGCTTTCAGAGCATTAGATGCGGCCCGTTTCAATGTGGGAGACGGTTTCAGGGACTTGGCGATTTTTTCGATAACATGTCGTTCGAATGAGGCCTTACTGCGCATGCCCATACCGAGATTTCTCTTAGCTTTCATGGCTCCGGTGACGAGGAGAGCGTTCGCATGTTCTCCAAAACCCGAATCTTTGGCTTCGACTCGTTCCCAAGCTCTGTCTTCGAGCACTTTATCCGCCTTGTGTCTATCTCCAAGCAATTTGCTCTGCGAATAAGCAATGTCGTGATGTTTGCAAGCAACGTCCAATGGATTGATACCAGGATCGCCTCGTGCCAACCGTTCTTGTAGCCTTGTTCCAGCTGTAATAATAATAATAATTAAATGCATTCGAGAGCACCGAAATGAAAAAATTGCATTCGATGGCACCGAAATACTATAGGTATATGAAACTTACGTCCACAATACTGATAGCCGCCTAGGAGATGAGCTTCGAAAGGGAGCTTGTTTATCAGACTGTTGAGCACACCTTCACCCTCGTACACCAACATGAAGACTGACGTCACAGCGATGACATCACTAGTTATAGATTTCAGCTAAGGTTCGATGGGGTGGCAGTCTGTACTCATTTTTGAGATTGAGGGGTTAGAGGGGGTATGAGGGTAAATGAGGGTTGTTGAGGAGGTTCCTATAAACATGATTGATATGGCAGCGAGTGTCAGTTGCAGTTCAGACGTCGAAGTGTAAACATGTTCATCCTACCTGATCCCGACTGTTATGGCATTACTTTGAACGGATTGAAGTATTTCATAGGCAGAGAGCCTATAGAAATTGAAGGCAGTACATTGAAGCTGGGAAGTGATCCCTTTGAAATAACCGAGGGTTTGAGGTAACTCCAGCCAGTTGATTTTACCAATCAAGATATTTTCAATTATAAGACCATTCTGGTGCTAACCAATGCACACAAAAAATCCAACGGAAAAATCAATACTAAAAGGTCATGGAAATACAAGAATATAATTTCCAAATTGTTTCCACCCAAGAGGAAATGGAGTCCAAAGAAGGGTAAAGGACTGAAGAAGGGAAATGGACTGAAGAAGCCAGCTACTCAAGTGGAAATAAATAACAACCACCCTGTAGATTGCGATCAGAACATGGAGATCGTTCAGCAAGAGCACACGCTTCCCATCGGGAACTTTGCGTTTACGATGTGGGGCATAGAGGGAGCGGTGAGGATGGAGGGGGAAGTAAACATGGCAGCCTATTCCCAAATTCCTTTCGAGCTGTTATCTGTGGTCCTACCGGATCAGGAGAAACGAACCTTATGCTGTCGTTACTGATGCATAAAAACGGACCCAAATTCGCAAATGTCCACGTCTATTCGAAATCCTTGTATCAGCCCAAGTATCAATTACTCGAAGAAGTGCTGAACGGGGATGGATGAAATGGCTATTTCCCATACAAAAGACAACGATGAAATCATTTTCTATGGAAGATGGGTGGTCTCCTCTATATTCATTTTTTGGGCGATGTGGTCTGTGATGGACAACAGAAAAAAATTCCCCCAATATTTCTCAATGTGCAACACAAACACATCGTGCCATCTATCAAACAGACTTATTCAAATACCCAAACAACTGATACGTGACAATTTCCCAAAATGATTTTCGGGTCTTCAAACAGGACGAAATCAACGCGACACGTTTTCGGTAAAAAAAGTTTTTCCCCCCAAAGACTTTCGAACAATTCAAAAGCTGTGTTCCCGGGAAAGTTGGTTTTCAAAGCCAATACGATCCCCTTTTCATTCCCGAACGGAACCTTTACCCCCCTCTGAGAATTTTTATACTATGTGGGGATCTAAATATTGATTATCTGAATTGTACCACTCAAAAAAAAAGGAAAATAAAATTTCTTCGGGTTTTTGGGCAGTTATAACATGATGTTTTAAAAACAATATGCCTACTAGAATCATTACCAAAAAAAATGGCACTAAATACAGTTCTCAGATAGATTATTTTGCAACCAATTTTCCCCTTTACCAATTTTCCCGGAAAAAGGGGGGAGCCCAAATTTAATATAAGTGTCCCCCCTCAGTATCTCCCCCATATTAAAATAAACAGGTCCCATAAGTTCCCTTGGCTCAAAAAAAAGTCCCCAAAAGATACTCGAGAAGGGGAAAAACCCATGGGAACTAAAAAAATTTTTTTTGATGAACGAGAATTTCACAGATATGTTTTTAGTGTAATTCCCAAAATTTTAAAATTTTGTACAGTTTATTTTCTAATACAATACTATACGCCTCCCAAAATTTACATGTCCAAATTTTTTCAAATTAAAAAAATTTTAAATAAAAATCAAATTGGGCTACTAAATCAATAATCG